>VXBQ01007007.1:647883-761681 GCA_013400175.1 Phainopepla nitens | reverse complement strand
TTTCTTTCTTTCTTTCTTTCTTTCTTTCTTTCTTTCTTTCTTTCTTTCTTTCTTTCTTTCTCTTTCTTTCTTTCTTTCTTTCTTTCTTTCTTTCTTTCTTTCTTTCTCCCCTGAAGCTATGTGTGAGAAGGAAAGACCAGATAGTGAAAATGAGAAAGATTTGAGCGAAAAGTCTGAAAGCAATGAAAATTGGGGGTTGGAGGAAAATAGAGGAACTTCAGTTTTATTTTACCTACTTCTTACTTTATGTTTCAAAGAACTAATGGCTGAGAGAAAAAAAAAAAAATCTCAGGATCATTGCAACATTCAGAGACAATTAAGTCAGGGGAAAAAAAAAACCCTGAAACTCTGGAGAGAAGAATTCAACATAATTCAGTTCTTCAAAGCAATAGTCTCAAACAGAACACCCTTTCTACATCTATAATATGGCACCTATGAATTCAAGATAGAACAAGGCAAAAGCCATTGTGAAAATCTCGTTGTTCCCAGTAAAATGGACATTTTCTTCTCAGAGTTGTAAACACAGAAGGAGGTACCAAATTGAAAACAGAGCTATTGTCAGACAACAGTGCTTCCTGCTCCATGAGACATGGCTGCAGATGTCTGTGAGCAACAGTTTCAAACCTCAACAAACCTGACCGCTTCACAAATCAGACTGTTTTGCTAATGTGCTTCAGCTCTCTTTCTGAGGTATGCTAAATGATGCACTCAGTGGAGGGGGCTAGCTCTCTACAAGTCCCAGCACTCAGGAGACACCAGATAAATTTCTTTTTGCTGTTATTATATATATGACATATAAACCTGTATTTCATGCCTAATAAATCCATGCCATAATACATACTTTTGCTTACGTGTAAGAATAAAGCTCCCACACATATATAGACACACTGTGCTCTGTGTGTGTGTATCCATACACATATTTGCATACAATCTATCTGTGAATGCACAAATATCTCCAGATAACATCCAACAAAAAGTATGTATTTCTCTTCAGGAAGAGAAGTGGGCTAGAGTTGCCCATACACCACATTACCATTGTTTTTACAATGGAGGCACTGAACAGAGCAGATGTAGAGTAATCTAAAATAGAGAAAGAAGAAGACAGATAATTTATGTGCAGCAGTAGCAAAAGATTTCCAAAGCCATTTTTGGTAGTAGATGGTGACCCTTGGGGATCACACCACAGCAGTGAGGGAGGACAGTGGTGCTCTGGTTGGAGGGCACAGCAGCGTTGCCTGATTCCACTCCACTGCCAGAGCTCTGGGAGGCTGCAGCGCTGTGGCTGCAGCTACAGGCTTGGGTTCTGGTCCCACCACCACCAGCCAGCCCCGTTTCAAACCAGAGTGAGACCAGGCTTTCCTGCTGGCCAGAAACCTGCCTGCAGGTACACCCCCCAGAGCTGGTCTCCAGGGCACAATGCCTTGGGACTTCTGGGCTTTCGGCTCTGGCAGAATCTGACCTACTTTCCTTGGAAAAGTGTGACTGTTATGTCTGTGCACAGGAGCACAGAGCACCCATAACAGGGCGGGGGGACTGGACTACCACACTGAGGGAGGAGAGCTGTTCCTCTCCCTTTTGTCAGAGGGAGTGAGCAGCAGGTGAGAAGCTGGTGGGAACCTGTAGCTAAGCTAAAATCCACAGGGCCCCTGCATGCCTGCCTCCCTTTTCTCCACCAAGGAAATCTAAGGCATTTATTGAGGTGTTCTTAATGGGGTATAGAGTCAGGGCTGCTGCAAAACAGCAGGGGAAGGTAGATGTTTTTTCAGGATTAGTAACAGAGCAAATTTTCACTGGTGACTTCAGAAGCCAAAACAAATCTCAGGGCAAGAGCCCTCTTGCTGAGCTGTGCACACCATGGAGGTCCTCAGGCTTCCCTTCAACACTCATTCCATGGGAGCTGCAGGTTAAAGCAAGCTCTTGCCTCTCTTCTGGAGACAGACTCATCTCAGTTTCTTCAGCCTAAAGCAGTAGCACTTGTCAGTTCTGACAAAGATGGCTTCATGTGAAGTCTATGACTCCTTTCTGATACTGCTGCTGGAGAATCCATTCGTGGCAATGCCATGGTCCTTGCGGAGGTTGACCAAGGCTCCCGTACACTGGAGGTCTCCTGGCACTGCCTTCTCTCTCCCCGTGATGGTTATTTGGCAGCTCATGTGAATGCGAGGGCTCCCATGAGCTGCCATATATTCCAGAAACCCGCTCTCATAGTACATGGCTGCGGTTGGACATGTGGTGTGAGCCCCTGGGACTCCTCACATCTGTATCTGACATTGTTTTGGTGCGCCAAGCTTGTAGTGCTCGTACTATCTGAGTCCACAACCAGAGTGACTCAGACAGGAGCACAAAACCCTGACTGTGCTCCCATAACAGTGTAGATAGAACACCTGGGAGCTAGAAGGTGTTCATATATAGTTAGAGACTTCGGAAATACAAAGAAGCAATTAATAGAAGATAAAGGACAAAATTCCAGACCGTGAAGTAAAATGCTTAAGACAATGTAAGAAACCTGTCTGGGGTTATGTGTGTCTTGGTTCTTCCTCACTAAGATGCTGGCAGCTGCCCAGTGTGTTCTCTTTCTATCCAGGACAATTTTGATAAAGAGAAAATAATTGCTCCTTAGTATTTGATGGGGTTTTAAAAATTGTTTTCCATTAGGAATGATGCTCTGTGCATCATCTGGGGTCAGATTAGGGTCTGTAGACCTGTGAACTATGGCCTAGGAGTGACAGGGGGTTTAGTTAGAGAAGGCAGAAGGGGTAACTGTGCTGCCCTGAGCTGATGGCTGCCAGCCCGAGCAGGAGGGCACAGCAGAGCAGGCTGGTGCATTGGTAGAAAAATACAGAACCAAGAGGAAAGAAAACAGCAGTGGTTCTCCTGAGGGTTTGGAAGAGAGAGTATTTAATAATGTTAGTTAATCATGGGTTGGGAAACCCATCAAGCTTTTATCTAATCCTGACTGTACAGATCTCCTCTCTTGCTTTCTACATCCTATGCACTGTAATAGGAACTTTCTGTGTCAAGTAACACATTCTTTACAAAATGAAATAACACAGTAATTGTTCTGCTCTTAATTGGTGGTTTTCATTTTAACACTCTGACTACCATAATAAACAAGCAGAAGATATTCACGCTCCCACTTCACATATAGCAGGCCTCTGCCTGCCAAAGCAACAGTAGCCCAAGGGTTAATTTTTTTACATTCTAAACATATGCATGCAACAAAATCTGTCCTAGGGCTATGATTCATTTGATGAGTTCATAGGGATAGAAACACTCTTGAATTCTAGCAGTTAAGTCTTTTTAGGGGCTTGCATGTTTAGCTGGTGAATATTTGTATTAAAATGCATTTCATGGGTTTTTTTTCTTTATATAGCTCAGAATCTCTGCAAGAAATACACTGACCAGAAGCTTTACTATTTAATTAACTGACCTAGTCTGGCACCTTGTACCTAGGCATGAGGAGTGAATTTCTGAATGCAGTTTACACCATATGGGTCATTCTAAAAAGGGAATATATTTATTGAGAGTCAGATCCTTACATCCTTTCTTTGATTACTTTCTCCCCACAATCAATGGAATAAGAAATGTTTGTCTGACATTAACCATCACTTAGGGCTGATGTTAATTAATCCTGGTTTATAAATAATTGGAGCTTGTGGGTGATGAAGTTTAGCCGTTTTGGGACCCCTAACTGTTACCACAGTGAAAGACATGATCTCTCAGCAGCCCTTTGGTGTCCCTCACCTGCATTTCCTGTAAAGCACAGCTCTCTGCCTCCCAGCCTGCTGTGGTGCATGCTCCAGGGAAGCGGCTGCTGAGGGCGCCTGTCCAGTCAGCCTCCCCTCTGCTGAAATTCTTCCCAGTTGCCAAAGACAGGATGTCAACTGTTCTCAAGCAGTTGTGGATGTGAAAATGCAAAAGCCAAGGCTTTGCTTCAGCTCCAGGAGCAGCTTTTAGAGCTGGCGTAGCTTTGGTAGATTCCAAATAAGACTGAAGAAAAGTTTGTGTCTTAGTGCCAGAACATGTCTGGGAATTTGCTTTGAGCTCTGGTAGAGTTTTAAAGAAAATCACTGGGCCTGGCAAGAGCCACCTTTGCCTAATGGGCTGTCAATGATCTTTAGGATCTCAAAATTATTCCTCTCCCTCAGAAAAAATCCAGGCCAACTCTGGCCCACCTATCCCTGATCATGGGATGAAAATAATTCAGTTCCCAGCAACTCTCTGTCCTGTTGTCTCCCTAAATTCTGGCCACATCGTGCTGGTTTGTGGGGAGGGGAGAGGGGTTGGTGCAATGAGGAAAGGAAGAACAAAGGCTAGGCTACAGACTCAGGGCTGCTGCAGGAGCTAACCCTGGTATTATCCTCAGCAGAGAGGAGGATGCCCACATGCTGGTCCCATTTGTTCAGGAATACTCCTGCATGATTGATAGGAAGTTATGACACACATGTATAGATGGTGGCTCTAGGAGACCACGAAAAAGAAATAATTGCTTTAATTATCCAGCAGTAGAGGACATCTAACTCCTCCCAGCTGCATTACATTTCTGTCCTCAGCTCCAGTCACACCTGGCTTGAAAGACAAAGCAATGGGAGCTGTGTAGCTCCCTTTGGATTAGGACATCCTCTGTCTCAGTTTGCTGCAGGGCAAGGATTCCTTGTTTGCTGGACAGTCCCTGGAAGGTACCACCTTCCCAGGACTGTTGTCCTCCATGGGCTGCTGCACAGCTATCCCAGTTATCAAACCCGCCCTGAGAAACATGCCTGTGTCTTTGAGTGCTCTTAGGTGTCCCAGAACCCAGCGTTCAGGATCACTATACCCAGAGAGAGCAGCTGGCCATTGAGTCTGAGTTGGAGGGAGATAACAGTGAGCAACAGCATGTGTATCCAACACCCTCAACAGACAGGAGAGCTATAAAGAAAAATCATGTGACATTGATGACCAAGAGCAAACACAGAGGTATTCAGCTGAGGTGCTGTGGGCTCTCACCAACCCCAAGAATCTTAATAAAACTCTGCCAGGATAGAAGCAACTATTGAATGTAACAGCAAAAGCTTCCTGTGTCTCCATTCACAGACATTATGAACTGCCATGGCCTAAAGCATATTTCTGCATGGAATTGCTATTATTGAAATGCAATCCCTCAACCAAAATATGAAAATATATCAAATCAGGGAGTTTATAAAACCCTCTTAGGTGCTGAGACACTTATCTACAACTTTTAATACACTTATTTTTAGTTAAAGGAATTTTTCTATAGATTTCTAACACAGAACTAAATACTCATCTTTTGACTTAAAAAACACCACCTAGAAACTATTTTTGGTGTGTCTGGAAGCACTGACTTGGTCGAGAATACACAGCACATGAATCCCATACGATTCCATTCAATTTAAATAATGTTTTAGAGTTGCTTTCAGAATACATTCACCAATGCCAAAATGTTTGAAACACTTAAGCAGAAACTCTATGCCTAGCTTCCCTCCCATTATTTGGAATTATTCAGCATAAGTTGTTTTGAGCCCCTGTTTGTAACACAGAGTTCTTTATAAATACATATTTTTAAAGACAAATATTTTAATTGCTCTTAAGGGGGCTATATTTCCTTGATATTCATCCATCACTGAGGAAGGTAAACTCAGTACACTGGCTGTTCACAAACTGTTGTCAATCCATAGATGGTAAGCAATTTGGGAAAAAAAATTCTTCCAATTTTCACTTATGGTAATTTTATATTCTAATTTTAACTAAAGTCGCTAGAGTTTTTTCCCAGACAGGAAAAGGATTTTGTGAATCAATGGCCTTCAGTGGCCCAAAAAAAGTGGCACATCAATAAAAAAATCCCAAAATATTGCCAAAATATATTTTCATTTACTCATTAAAATAAAGTTTTGAAAGGTGAGGCATATGGTTATTACTTTTGTGAAGAGATATAAAATTAGAAAATTAATATTGTTGCTTTTACTTAAGAATTTCCTGTAAGTCAGATCTATTCTATTCCTAAAATGCAGAATCAAGCAATGTATCTCGAGCACCTTAGCCAATCTAACTAGGCCTTGAACAGCAGCTCCTTTTTCTGGAATTGCCATTTGGAGAAGAAAGAAGTTCTGAGAGGGTAGGTAAGGTCATGAGTAACTAATAAGAATGAGCCAACACCTGGAAGCAATGATATGCTTGATGGATCCATCATACTCTTCTTGCTGCCCAGTCAGAACATTCCCACATACCATTTCAGTGGTTGAATTCCACAATGGAAAGGTTGTAAATTGCACTAGATATTAAAAGATTCAGCTAGAAACATTGAGATAAGACACTGCTGTGTTATTTTCCCAAAAATCAAGTAAAATTTATGAAGATTCTGAATCAAAATCTGGTTTTTACTTTGCATTACCAGCCCCCTCAATCTTCTTCTTATCATGTCTGAAAATTCCTTCATATGGCTGGAAATTCAAGGGAATGCTGAAGATTTTGTTATTGATATTGGAGAGAACAGTGTGCTCCCTTCATGTGAAAGCTTATGAGTTTGAGAAATACTTTTACATCTTAAAAGATAAATGGAGGAGAAAGTAATGTAAAGTGAGAATGAGCCATAATATCATTTTGCTATGATATTGCCTGGAGAGTTAGATTTTTAGAAAAGATTTTGTGCTTTAATGAGTCTGATTTAAAATGAATCTGTAAGAGGGGAAAAAAAAATCACCTACCTCTTCCAGCAAAATGGAATTGTTTATCAGATGTGTACCAGGTAGTGCAATATGTTCTCACCTCCATTAACCACAGGAGATTTTCTTTGGAAAATACTTATCTATGTGGTTTTATATTGTTGTGTTGGGTTTTTTTTACTTAGTATGAGCACAAGTATGAATAAAGCATTTATTTCCCTCACCTTTTTTTAAAGACTCTTTGTATTATTTGACTATCTCTACTATTTCTTTCTAGTACTTGACAAAGTAATTATGCTGGTGGCTCTTTTGGCATCCAGACTGTGTATTAAGCTGCATTATAGTTGAATGCAGTTGGATTTCACCCCTCTCTCTGTACCAGACCTGTTAACAGTTGCAGTAAGAGCTTGCTCTGAAACTGTTTATAATCTGCACCAAGAATGCAGACTGGGGAAAAACAAAAACACAAAAGGGAGAAAGGAATCCAGTCTTGTTACAGTGTGTGGGAGACCTAGGGCCACTTTCCACTGCAGAGTTGCCAGGCAGAATGCCTTGATGCTCAAGGATTTGTAGCACTTTACTAACCCTGAAGAATGAAAAATACTACCTAGAGACCTACAGGGTAAGGGATCTTCTTCCCTTGAAATCATTAACTGAGTTCACACTGGTTTCAAGGGGAATGGACCCTCTACCTAAGGAATAGAGATTTGGTCAGCACGCACAATTTCCAACCTCTCTCTGTGGGTCTCCAAGGGATGCACTCATTTCCTTTGAAATGTGCATCAGTGATTTATACAGACCTTGCAAAATTGTTCACATCTTCTCTTTTTGTGGATGCCTTGGAAACCAACCACATCTCTGAGGAATCTGCTGGCAACTGGTGGAAAACCACCCTACATATAGTAGAAGGTGTCCATAGCTAGGCTAGATACCTCAGGATTCTACTGATATTGTCCAGCAATGTAATATCAGCAAGATCCTGCTCCAGACATGCCTGATACCAGCCTGCTGGCTTTGTCAGATCATTGGCATTGTTAGAAGCGTGAGATGGCAGGTTTCTCAGTGCTAGCTGCTGGCAAGGCTCACACCTTCATTTTAGGGCTTCTTGCTCACAGAGGCTCTGCACTGCAGGTAAGCAACATGAAGTAGTAAGGTCTGATCACCAAAAAAGCAACATACCATGTTGGATATTAACCACAGAGCCATGAAAGTATTGCTATTATCCATTTGTAATGGATTTTCAAAGCATGTGGCAGTTTAAAATGAAGGTAAGAGCTAACTACAGGCTATGATAACATCCTGTGGGAGGGAGCAGACCATTTGCCACGTTTAGCCCAGGACCTGGTAGTAAGGTGATGTGTTGTTTGTTTGCTTTCTGGAGTTGGGAGAAAATGGAAGAAAGGACTGTATCCCAGCTCAGATCACCTGCTAGGTGTTGGCAGAGAGCTAGGGAGAAGTAAGGGAAGAAAGAGGCTTCTTTCTCTTTCTGCGTCTGTAGTGATTTTGGTGTCCTTTGTGATCCATTTTTGTCTGTGGCTGTCAAGATAAAACAGGATGAATAAATCAGCAGAACCCTGTGATCTGTCTCTCCAGTTCTGGATGTTCTTGACACCTCAGCTGGAGACATACTTTGCTGCTCCATGTCACAAATATTCTTCATGTGCATGGAGCCAATAAGCCACAAAACTGCTAAGGGATTTCTTCAAAATATCACTTACAAGAAGAGACATCAAACAAAGTTCGGAGTTTGTTTCCAAAAGTGCAGTCTTAATGAAATCCTTCTGCAGACGTTCATTATATTTATTAGCTGCTATTTTCCAACCTATTTTGGAGGGTAAATTATGTGGATAGCCTGCCACACGCCCCGTTTTTTTTAAAAGGTGATGTACTTTGCAAGCCCTAAACATTCCTGAAGACCAATGCAAAAAGCGAACTCAGAAAAGCACTGCCCTCAACTTAACTGGACTGGCAGAAACAAGGCAGGGTTGAAAAGGCCAGAAATGTCTCCAGGGGCTCTGAGAGGGAGTGTGGGGAGTGTCGGCAGTACGGCGTTCCGCTGCAGCCCCTGGAGCCCATGGCCAGAGGGTCCTGCCAGCTTGGTGGGAGTGAACAAAAGGGAAGTGGGATCCAGGGAGCAGACAATTTCCACAACAGCTTCCCTGCCTAAACTGGTGATGATAATTGTGCCAGAAAACAAAGTAATAAAAATACTTCTTTGATTTCTGTTGTTTTGGAGTTTATTCTTGCAATGCAGCCAATGGAAGGAGAATAGCTAATGAATGCACAGTTTCAATAGTGATTTACTCACTCCTTGTGAAGGGCTTGAAACTTGTTGTGAAAGCCCCGTGGATCCCCAGTCCTGAGAGATGTGGACCAGATGTTAGAGCACCTTCCTGAAAAAAACTAGTCCTTGCTGCAAACAACTAGCAGGGATGGCAGGGAGCAGGGACCTGCCGGGTCCTGCCTGCCGTGGTTAGCACAGCAGAGTGAACAGTTTTCCATTTTTAAACACTTTCCTAACCCAAATTATACAAA
Source organism: Phainopepla nitens (assembly GCA_013400175.1). NCBI lineage: Eukaryota > Metazoa > Chordata > Aves > Passeriformes > Bombycillidae > Phainopepla > Phainopepla nitens. The sequence goes on along the minus strand of VXBQ01007007.1, from coordinate 752,487 downwards.
GAAATCAAGTTTTTCCAACTTCTTTACATTATTCTAAATGTCATAAATGTGATCCAAATGTTGTTGTGCTAATTGCCTGTAACCCATGAGGGAAATGAGCTTTCTCATTTAAATGTGCTTTCTCTGGGGCTAACAACATGGCCTTTCAAGTGACAGAAAAATAAGTACCCCTCAGTAGAGTCTGACTACTCAAATGATATTCAGGCATCTCCTTGCCACGGTGCTCATGAGGGATGTGACTACCCATGAATGGATTTGGATGACTTGAGGCTTTTTTTTCCCTAGGATTTTACATTCACAATATTTATTTCAACTGGGAAGGAAAAACAGTTCCCATGTTATACCAAATTGGAGTCCCAAGTGTGTTTCTTTGCCTGAGTTATTAACCCCTGGTAATGAAGGTTTGAATTGAGATATTAACTGCTGGAGGGGTAAATGAAATTGCTTTAATAGGTCTAATTAGTCTGCACCTGCAGTGAGGCTGGATGTGGCTGCAAGTCACCAGCAGCTGGGCTCCTGGAGGCTTATCAGTGTCAAGCAGCAGCTTCTGCAGCAGGGCCTACTCCAGGACCACAGCCAGGACCTCAAAGAGGCACTTATCCAAAGGCAAAGCCATCCCACACAGAAGAGGCAAGCACAGCCATGTGTCCTCAGTCCTGCTGAGGCTTTAGTCTTCTGGCTTTGATGCTGAAGGCCAGCATGGCAGTGGTGCGACAGCAGCGCGCTGCTTATGGCAGCCTTGGTCCGTGCACAGCAGCTGTTGTCTTAGCCAGGCGTTATCAGCCTGATTTACATATTAATTGTAGAACCATGCTTAGTACCTTTATCTCATCCTTCTTTTTTATTTTTTTTCTTCCTAGAGCTCAGAAATACTTCAATCCTTGAATAGTCAGTTTCAAGATACAGGAAAAGAAATAGAACAGAAAAAAAAAAAAGCTGAGATTTTTCATTTCAGTTATGGAATTGACTGACATGTTAAGAAGATTGAGAATTTCTCCGACAAAAGCATCTGCATAACCCTTTCTCTGATCCTCTTGTGCTGTTTTGCTTTTTACCAACTGACAGGTTAATCCAAGCATAAACAATTGCATTATCATCCTAAAAATTATTTTCCATGTAGTTGATATTCTTCTTTAAAAAGTGAAAATAAAAAATGAATCCATAAGAAGTTTTTGAATATTGAAAATAGTTTAATTGACTTAGAAGTACTCAGCCACCTCCAGAAAATAAACTCAAGTGGCCTAATTACTAATACACCATATGGAGGAAAAGCAGAGGTGTGGTGCAGTCTGTTGATGGATCAATTAGCACACAAGGCAGAGGATTGTGTCATCATTGCTGTTACCATCAAAACAAAATCCTATTTTGCATGTGTCTGTGATATCTCACAAATTATCTTGTTTTTTTCCATTTGCATAGCATCTCCTTCAAAACTAGTATCTCAAAACACTTTGAAAACACTGAATTAAACCCTCTCTGCCTTTGCTTTATTCTCCACATGTTAGAAAGGTGTAAATGACAACCTGGTGCAGCTGCTGTATAAAAGTCAATAATTTCTAGAGCAGCCAGTTTCTTCATATTCCACTGATAACTCCCAGCACTTTTACAAAGTAATGGAAAAACTGCTGAGAGTGAAGATGCTGTCTCTGTGGGTACAAACTGGTGAAGGGCTTTTACCTTCATAGCATAGGAGGGGTCCCCCCCAGGTGCCTACTTATCTTTAGGACTTTAGCAAGGCACTGGGAAATTGCAGTGTGGTGCAAATCTCTCCACTGCTTTTATCAGTATAATACACATTGCATTCTGAGGGGAAAGATTAGAGTGTGAATTCTTTTACCCCCAAATATAATGTAATAAATTACAGCAAGCAGTTCATGCTGCTGCAATTAAGAGAAGTGTGTTCTGGTAGCCTCTCATTTTAGGCTTGGATTAAGCACCCATAAAGTTTCTGAGAAGGCTCCTAGAAAAAAGCATATTGCTAAAATTCAAAATTAACTGGCTGCAGTTTAAACAGGAGAGGAAAAATGTCACATTTTGAGAAGTAATTTGACAAAATTAACTGCTTTTAAATATGGAAATTTCACCTCTTTGATAATGCTAAGAACACGCGGGAGACGAGTACAGGCAAGCTCTGCAACAGAGCTGCAGCTCTTCGTTTCAACAGCTACTGCCCTAACTGGCTAATTTGATAACTGTAGGTCAGCTGCATCATTCACATAAACGTCTTTCCACCAAAATTGCAGGTTTCTGGGATTTCTGCATTCAGCACCCGAATACCCCAGTACTGGAGGAGTCCATCCTCCAGTTGCGCTGTGATGGGACCGTTCTGTGGAGCTGCCACCTTTCCTTCCATGTACACACTTGACCGTGCAGGAGAAGGCTTGGTTCCTGGTAGAGTGTCTGTGAAGGTGAACCATTTTGTCACACCCAAATAATCTATTTTCAAGGGGCTCTACTTATGTACAGAAGTCAACTTTTGAAAAGGTCACTGCTCTCCTAATAGAAGTGCCACGTTGAATCAAATACTTTGACATCTCTTTTGTTTGTAATCAGTCTGCTTCTCATGTTTTCACTCATGTACTGCTATGTAACATGGGAAAATGTGACTTGTACACAATTATTGTTTTGTTCCTCCAGGTTTCATCTTACATGCATTTTAGCCAAGAAATCTGCTTTCCAGCTTCTTACTTAGGGCTCAGTATAATCCTCTGCTTGCATCATCACTGTCAAAAAATTTATCCATTTCTGAAAATTTTAATAGATATGGAAAGCAACACTGTCAGGACACTTTACTCCTGGAAGGGTTTGAGATCAGCATCCATCTAGCTGTTTCCACTGCTGTCCCTTTGTAATGATCTTTTATGCTTTTGAAGTTAAATCTCAGACAAAACAGCTGTTTATTGAGTGCAAGATATTTGAATGTGGCTAAGAAGTCTGGTCAACTCTATCTATCTGTAGGGTTCCTTTAGTTGCTTGGCAGCAATACAGATTGGAAAGCAAGGCTCTTTGAAATTATCTCAAAATGAGTAAAAGTTGGACAAAACTCAAAACACTCAAAATCATGCATGTCTTCTGAAAAGGTAGGTCTAGCATTTTGTATTCTTCTGAAGAGACTCAGGCAGGAGTCAGTTCGTCTCAAGATATCGGTATAAACATGACATCAGGTTTCATCCACCTTTCACCCACTCATACAAGCAAGACTTCCAGGAAGCTCTCTGGTGCCGATGCTGTGGACAGAAGAACCTTCTCCTCCTGAAGTGACAGTACAACATTGTGATGAAGGAAGGCCCCTTCTCTGGGTGCTTTTAGACATGCAATAAATTATTGCAATGGAATATGGTTACTAATTCTCATTAAAATTACTGTAGTAAATTTTAAGAGCAATCTAAAAATGACTGATGGCTTCCATTGTACCCAGAGGATGGGAGCTGTCAGAAGCTTTGAGGATACCTGCTACCAATGATAATCTTCCTATGAAAAATTGTTTACTGTTGGACCATGTCTCTTTATATGGTAGGCACAGAGCAGTAAAAGATATCTCACTCATCTAAGACTGGCTCCCTGCCCAGCCTTCTCCTCCTCCTCCCACCATCCATGTGTCCAGTCACCCTTACAGGAACGCTGCATAATGCTAAAACTTTTAGGAGAACCATATGTCTAGAAAATGAAGTGGGCTTGCAAAATGAGATGGCCTCTAGTCAGAGTTTGGTTTTATTTAGAAATGCCTGAAGCACAGTGATTCTTGTATGAGTTCTACTGAGAAACTCTTGGCCAAGATGGAAATTGGACATGAGGCAAGATTATGTGAACACTGCTTGACTGCACATCCACTCAAAGGGAGAGAGCTGAAGTTAGAGGACTCTGTGCAAATGGGCCTTGCAGCCATGTGGTGAAGTGCACACATCATGTCACATTTGATTCCTGTGCTGTGACAGTTGTCCCTCAACTAAGATTTCTCTTCTTTTCTCATGCTGCACTTGGATAATAAGGCATCAGTAATTTAACACACTGATTCCTTCCTGGCTAAATTTTTTTTTGAAAATTAAAATGACTTTGTTTTCTATGAAAGCAGAAACGTGCATATGCCCAAGAGACATTCAGTAAGCATATCTATAGATTTCTAGCAGTGTGAGCAATAGCTGCCCTGTAACACAGACATTTATGATCGAGGATCACTGAAAGGGTCAGGAAAACAGGAGCCCCAGGCTCAATTCACTTTTGGCATCTCAATACTGTTTTTCAGTGCACATGGTTGGGTACCATTCCACCCATAGAAACACTATCCTTCAGAAATAGGAAAGAAAATCATCACTAAATAATTTCTTCTCTGTAGAAGAGCAGGTAAAAACTGAAACTGCAATTCAGCAGAGAAGTACTTCTACCCTTTGAAACTCCTACTGCTTCGCAGGAAACGCTGCAACTGTAAGACAAAACTCATTATTCAAATATAATACCACCCACTCAAATCCATCCAGAAATGCTAATGGATTATCTGTGTCAAGCTGACCTTAGCTTATACCAGGTACTATTGCTCCACGCCACTAACTTAGGCTCTACTGAAAGTCATTCATCCTTTCCCAGCTGGTGTAAAGCCAACACAAACTCCCTGACAGTTCTGTATGGTGTGTTCTGGCTAATTTGACAGAAATGTGATCATGTGCCTGTTCTTGAGCCAGATCAAATTTGTACTTCTGGGAGATCAGTCAGCACATAGCCCTCCAACTAATGGCTATGGAGCCACAGCATGAGCATGAGCAGCACACAGGTTCCTGTGACTGAGGCCACTGGGGCTTGAACAGCATCCAACAAGCTCCCCAAACTCCCAAGCCTTCAAACCAGCTACTCCTCATTTCCTTATAATTCAGCTTTCTGCCACATATAGACTCATCTAAATCAAACAGGAACACAACACCATTGCATACCATGTTGCTTTCCTCCAAATATTCCTCTTTTTTTGTGGAGAATTTGCAATGGCCTGTGCCATTTGAACTGACAGCCTCAGTTCTCTAAGTGTGGCACTCCTGTATAAAAGCAGGGGAATGTTCATCTATAACAGGTTAGTTAAAAGAGAACTTTTAGGCCAGACCTGATTTATTCAACATTTACATGCCATCACTCTCTGATCATGCCTTTTTAATGGTTGTCAGTAGTATCTCCTGTGGTCTTTGCTGTGTGGATGTGTTTAGCAAGGTCACAGCTGTCATATCCTGGTTTGGGCTAGGAAGGCATTCTAAATGAACCAAGCTGTCTTCACATAAAATTGTAGTTTTATGTCCAGTTTGGTTGCAGTTGATATCAACTAACAAACAGTACAGATTTCATCATGTCAGGAAAACAGCAATGTTTATCTCCTTGTACCTGGTCTTGAAACTTCTTACAGATGTTGACTTCAAAAATGTAGCCAGATACAATCAATTGCTCCACTGATGCCATTTATATTTCTATGCATCATACTTTCTCATTGAAATGTTTTAAAATATGTAAATTTTGCTCAAAGGCAGAAGGTTTGTAGAACATGTTCTTTTCTTTTTCTGAGCTTTCCTTTTGAGTTATACCTTAAGAGTAAAATACCATATGGTAGACACACACATTTCATAGCAGAATAATTAAGTCCCACAGAAATTACATACTGTTTCCCACAGGGAATAGTTCTGCCTGTACTTCACATAACCAGTTTCATACAGCTATTTCCCTCTCAGACAGCTTACAAATTTTACTTTAAGGGATGAATTCCTCTGACAATTGTACTAGAGTAAACCTAGAGCAATTTTCCTAAAGGCATCAAAATTATTTAAGAATTATGCTGGCATAACAAGGCTCTGAATGTGATCAATATATTGTTATTTGATGCTTGTAATATGAGACTTGAAAAACATAGTTACCACTATATAATTTATCTGAATTTGTTATCCATGCCACCATCACCACTCACAACATCAGCAAAGAACAACAGCATTAAAAGACTATGTTAAACATAATTTTTCTAAATCAAAAGTCACTGTGTGACTGAAGTACTGGGAACAAGTTATGACATTATTGGATCTTTATTTTGCAAACTTCACTACTGAGGTAAATACAGGTTTTAATACAGCTAAGCATAAAGCAAGAATTAAAAAAACTAATTTATTTTGAGAGCATTTAATTTCTAAAATGATCATAAATCATTCACCAGTAATATAACTTCATTTTTCAAAGAAAAAACAAAAAAAGGGGTTTTTTTCTGCATTGAAGATGGTCTTTTTATTCCATATGTAGGAGACATGTAAAACATGAATGCAAGATAATTTCAACCATAATAGACTCTGCATGTTGCCACTTCAATGACCTTTTAATCCCTTGGAGTTTAACCATTTCCTAATGTCTCCTAACAGCCATTTTCTTGTTGGGAAAGCCCTTCCTAACTGATAACATCTAAACAAGCTCATACCTTAATTAGAAAAATTTTCCCATAAATATTTATGTTGCTGTGATTAGGCCATTTACTGAATCCAGCTACCCATTATGAGTTAAAATAGAGAGCCTTGTTTTGAGAAGCCTGGGGCATGACATAGTTTATACTACGGGACTTTAAGTTGTAATTCATCTAATCAAGTGTCTGACCCCTTGCCTTCAGAGTAGCCAGTATTCATTCAAGGAAAATAGCCTTCTGCTGAGCATAGCATCCTTCAGTCTGCATTTTTATATGTTGGAAATAAATTGGATACATATATAGGCGATTACTTAACTATAGAATAGCCTCATGCAGCCCTCTGTTTTTGCTCCAACATTCAACATGTGAAAAGTCTGAGAGAGAAAGTGGGTAATCTCTCTTTTCCAGAAGGAAATATAGAAAGTTATAGGAGTACCAGAGGGGGACTTCCACCCAAAGCGTATTACTGCTGCCTAATGAGACTCCCATGCCTCACGAGGCTGGGGGGCATGGCGGTGGCTGCGGGTTGCCGCCAGGCAGCCTGCTGTGCCTGGAGTTAGGCACCCTGTGGGATACCTCCCGTTAAGAGAGTGATGAGAGATTTAGGCAGCCTGTTCTCAGGGGCTCTCTGGCTCCTGAGGTGTAGGAAGCATTGAAATGGGGCAGTGTGTGCACTGCACGTTCACCTAATTTAACTGAATATGGAGCCTGAGGACACACTGCCCCTGTCTCACCATTCTTTTAGTTGCCTGCAGCCACTGAGTGCTTAGGCTGGGCTTCTGAATGAGGCTTTGGGAAACCTCCACGCATCTCTACAAGGAAATCTAACTGTGCCTGGGAGCTGGAGCCCAACTACCACACTGCTGATACCATCACACTTTTGGCTGTCTCGTTCTGTCACGAATTTCCAAGACACAGTCCTGGCAACAAAATTTTCTAAAGCTGGTTCCTGGGAGGAAATGTGTGCAGGGTCCTCCCATTTTAGTGGCTGAGGAGACACAGAGAACAGACACAGCTGCTCCTGGCCAGCTGGCTCATGTGCACGAGAGCACTGCTGGGCATATTCCATTTACCAGCATGTCTGATGTCATTTGTGACATCTGATGTGCTAATTCCATGTCTAAGTAAAGACCCAAGAGTCCTTCCAGAATTCCAACTCCTTCAACATCAAATGGAAGAACATGTTTCTTCTTAAAGAGATTTTAAAATAAATTTTCACTTTATTTATCCAAAATGTTGTTCTTTTCAGAAAGAGTTGCCTTCATTAATTCCGTGATATTCAAGCCCAGTTTGGAGTAATATGTTTAAAATGACAGGTCTCCTCATTTTTCTGCTTCTCATCACTTATGCTATCCTCATTTGTTAGGATACATTTCTAGAATTAGTTCATACATATTTCAAAGCCAAAGTTGTTTTCCTGCCTCTTCCAGCTGCAGATTTCTGTCCTTCCATTTCCTTCCATTCCATTCAATTAATTCACGCGTAAAGTAAGAAAATTCTCCTTCTTCTACATGTTGCCTTTACAGCCACAGTTACTAAAATCAATTTCCATTATTTTTTATCTAATTTTTTCATTTCATCTAATTAATTTCATCTAGTTCATTTCATCACATCTACCTTGTTGATTGATCTGGACACTATACCACAGTGAATTTGAAACTGTTAACAAGTAAGGAAGTCTGAAAATAAAAGAGATCATTAACAAATGTTCATTTAATGTATTATCTTTGCAGTTACTCTATTTCCTCTTTACAAAAAAAAAAAAAACCCAAAACCAAAAAAAAAAAAAAAAAGCCCAAACAAACAAGCACACAAAACCAAAGCAAAAAAAACCCAGAGAAACAAAACCAAAAACCAACCAACCAAAACAAAATAAAACAATCCAAGCCAGCAATGGGATATTCTGTGGTTTCACTGTTTATTTCTTTACTGTAAATAGAGTTGAATTTAAGGGTCATATTCTTGAAAGATGAAAGTACTTATATTTTAGTTGTATAATTTATTATCCTAGTTTGGATAACAATTTTTTATGTAAATGTGGCTAATTTTTTTCTTAGTGTCAACTCTAGACTTCCTAAATTGTTTCATGATTACCATATCATGATACTGACCTTGAAATAATAAGATTAAAAAAACAATCATTTGAAGTCTTATGTCTAGTCTGGTTTCTGAAACATGAGGGGTCACATTTTTGAGATTTTTCTTTCCAACTACACCAAGAATTTTCTCCAACAAAAGATAAAAACAAATCAGAGGCACTCTGCTGTTTGAAAAAAATTACCACAAACTTTTTCTTGAACAGCAACAAAAACAATCATACCAGTTAGATTTAAAATCACGGAGGATGGCTACATGGATTTGCCTGAGTTCGGAGCCTTATTGCGGGCTTGAAAATCATAAGCACCTACCAACTTAAGTTTAATTGATATGCATCAACTAAGCATCACAAGCTCCCCTTGACAAGAGCTAACAGTGTCTTTAAAGATATTCTATATAAATAAACTGGCCACCATAACCCTTGTATGAAGGCCTGCTAAGGCAGTAGAAGTGCTGCAACAAATTCTCTTTTAAGGCGGGAGTGCAAATGAGGTGAATGTGAGTTAAATGAATTCTTTCTCTTCTATCTTTTCCATTTGCACTGTAATTGGCATTGATTATTATCAGCTAAATCACTTCCAAAATTTATTTTCATTTTAAATTATGTTTTCTGTTTCTAATGAGATTTGTCAGATTTATTCTTTCCTCTCCAGGAAAATTCCAGGTTCTGATGTGGATAAATAAAATAGTCTTTGCTTGAATTCACGAGTCATTTTGTTATTTGTAATTCTCTCCTGAACACTGCTTCTGTCTACTTAGCTCAACTCTCCTGTCACACCACTGTTGACTGCAGGAGATGCTTGTAAATGTGAGTTACAAAGAGGATTTTAAAGCCTTTTACCCCTATAATATTTCAAACTTCCTCAACCAAAACTATATTCTCTATACTTCTTTCAAGAGGCTCATCATTCAGCCAACAGTTTTCACCTCGTACTTCACAGCAGGACCATCTGTATTACACAGCCAACCATCAGCTTCCATTGCCCTAGCTTACTCTGGGAAATCTCATGTTGCCCATCAGCAGCAGATGCATGTGACTCACCATTCCAGACTTCAATAAACAATGAAAATGATAAAACTGATGGTAAGCAGACAAAAACCATTACATTCCTATTCAAGAGACATTTTTTGTAAGAGCAGTGAAACACATCTAAAGATTGAATAAGGCGTATCATCTACCATATAGGCTATTTATTCAGTTGAGGTATCGAGAAGAAACTTCCAAGGGCAATTTTCAGCAACAGGACATTTTGCTGAAACAACCAGAAACTCTTTCTCTGGCTGAAAAAATGAGAGAAACTCAGCATACCTAAGATAATGTACACTGGGGTTCTAGAGCAGAGCTAGACAAAGACTAAATATGCCAAAAGATCAGTTTTCAGTAGGAAACCATGGGAACATGAGAAGAGGTTCCACCGGTCAATTTGACAATGGAGAGTAAGCATGAAGGGTTTCCTGAACTTCATCATATTTGTGACAGTATATGAAGCTAGTTGAAATCAGCTGCAAAATTCTAGAGAAACTAGTCCTTCAAAATTTAAGCACTTCACCCCTTCCAGTCAGGCCAGAAAAGCACTGTCAGGATTATCACATTTCCATATAATATTTTAGCTCTTCTATGTACATCAAAAGGTTGAAGCACATACAAAAAACATCTTGCATGCTGCTTAAAGTCTTTCAAGGCTTTTGTTTTTCAGCTCAGGAGTGCTTTGGCTCAGATGTATAGCCTGTGATTTGGGGTACAGTCACAGCTTGGCTTATGTCTGATTTTATCCAGCATCACCTTGCAGTGAAATTATATTCTGATGTTCTGCTGTGGGCAACCTCCTTCCTTCCTCCTTCCATTTAGACAAATGTATTTGTCTGAATAAAACCCCAGTGTCAGCCTCTTTGACAAACCCTTATGATAAGCTGGGCTCACAGGTCTCAGCAAAGTTCCACAGAGGTCTCTGTAGCCCCAACTCACCAGATGCACAGTAAGCTATACTGGCAGCCTAATTCAGATTCTATCTATCTATCTATCTATCTATCTATCTATCTATCTATCTATCTATCTATCTATCTATCTATCTATCTATTCTAACTCCAACAGGAGACTGGTTTATGAGGACTTGGTCTCTTCTGAGCTGGGTGTTCATACACCAGGAAAGCAATCCCAAAGGACACAATTCTTATATTTGAAGACTAGTATCTTTGTCCACTATGGTAAAGACTCTAATTGGCCATGGCCTAAGTAGGTGTTCCATTCTGTAACCCTCAGTAGCAGTCTCACACTAACCAAGAGGCAAGACCTCAGTTCTTTCATGTGTTAAGAGGACCAATTTAATGATCTTCCCCTTAGTCATCCGTGCATTATCATGTGGCATCTTCTCTGTGGAAGAGAAAAAGGGAATGCCATCACCAAGTTCAGCCTATTGTTGAAAACACTGAATCATCTCCATGACATTTCACATACTCATGCCTCTGAACAGTCACTGAATTTAAGCTCCAACTGTCCCAAACTCCTCTGGTACCAGCAGTGCAGCAGATCACATCTGTGATCACCAGGGATCACCTCTGACATTTTGAAAGTAAATTATTCATTCTCTCTATGTGTACCTTATCTAAGCCTTCTGGGAGCACCTCGGCTGACCATTTGAGACTATACGTACACAGGGTCATTCTCAGAAGGTTTGTATGATGATGCTTAGCAACAAGGACTCATTTTCACCTTTTTTTTTCTTTTTTTCCGATGATAACTGTGAGTTATCCTCCCAAAGGGACTGACTCCTTTTTAGTGCTGCAGCTATAAAAGGAATGAAACAGGTGCAGAGGACCATGCTCCAGATTTGGCAGTGACAGCCATGAAGTCTAACAGCAGGAAATGAAAGGCAGTATTCCCACTGTATATTTTTTGGTTGCCAAGGCTGACATGAGAGTGTCATTACATCAAGAAAGAGTGGAGATTTGACACTTGAAAGGTCCTTGCCCTATTTTATTTTCTTTTGTGACGCACAGAGAAGGGGTCAGGGTACTTTTCCTCACAATTTCTTTTACAATCATCTATGGACCAACATCTCAGTTTAGCCAAATCTTTGTCAACAAGGGGGATTTTTCCTGTTTCTATTGTGCTGAAGGCCTCTGTGGCTCACTATGAATGTTTCACTGCTGACATTTCTGGCTGATCTGACTCAACTCTCCAGAGTTCTTGCCTGATAAAAGCCATGGCAATAGTCCAGCAGGCAAATTGTGTAGACATCACAAATTCATTGTTCTTCTTTTTCTATCTAGGGCTATTTACACCCCTGGCCTTCTGCAGGTGAAGAATCCTCAACAGATATCTCAGCCATGGACAGGATTTCTTCCATCATCACCTGAGCTTTTGCTGGTGACCAGACAAGCAGGCACTCACCCATTCTCAAGGAGATCCTGGACTGACATGCTACAGTCTGTATGCCACACCAGGACCTTCTCATTTGGCACATGTCCTGCACAGCATTTCCAGCAGCAAGGGGCAGCAGATGGAGGAAGAACAGGAAATGGAGCCTTGCTAAAGCTACTACAGCCATCATTCTCTGTGTGGCTCTCTCACTTCCCTGTGATATTTGGAAGCAGCACACCTGGAGGGACAGTTGGCAAAGTTTTCTCCACTGGTCACGGCCAGTACAGGTTCATGAGGGGAAAGTCCTGCGTGACAAACTTAGTTTCATTTTACAGCAAGTTGACCAAGAGATGTAATCTTTTTGGTTTTCTATCAAGTTTTTGAAACTGTGTCTCACACAGTATTTTTCTAGACAAATTGTCTGGCATAAAGCTGGTAGTTACTGGTGGGGTTCTACAGGGCTACATTGTGGGACCAGTTTTCTTCAGCATCTTCATAAACAACTCAGACACAGGACCACGTAATTTTGCCAATTATACGAAATTGCAAGGAATTATGGACTCCTTCGAGGGCAGCCTTCATACCAAGCATATTAAGTTCAACAAGGAAAAATTGGATTCTGGACATGGGACAAGACAACCCTGGATGAGCAGACTGGGGAATCAGACACTGGAAAGCAGTGCTGCCAAGGGGGACCTGAAGTTTCTAGTTGACAGAAAGATGAGTGTGAGTCAGCAGTGCCCTGCAGCCAGGAGGGCCAAGCCTGTCCTGGGGTGCATCAGGCACAGCATCACAGCTGGGCAAGGGAGGGGATTGTCCCACTCTGCTCTGCACTGGGGCAGCCTCACCTCGAGTGCTGGCGGCAGTTTTGGGTGCCACAATAAAAGAAGGATATTGAGCTATTAGAGTCCACAAAAGGGCTACAAAGACGGTGAAGGGCCTTAAAGGGAAGTCATACAAGGAGCAGATGGGTCACTTGATCTGTTCAGCTTGGAGAAGAGAAGCCTAAGGGGAGACCTCACTGCACTTTACAACTTCTTCTCAAGGGGAAATAGAGGGGCAGGAAATGATCTCTTCTCTGTGGTGACCAGCAATGGAAACTAAGGGAATGGTCTGAAGAGAGAGGTTTAGGCTGGGTATTAGAAAAGGTTCTCCAGCCAGAGGATAGCTGGACACTGGAACAGGACCCCAGAGAAGTGGCCACAACACCAAATCCGACAAGAGTTCAAGAAGCATTTCAAAATTTCTCTTGGGCTCTTGGAGTTGTCCTGTGCAGTACCAGGAGCTGAACTTCATTGATCCTTCATTGATCTTCATTTATCCCTTCCAAGTCAGGATACTCTATGATTCTAAGACTCAAATCTCTGTCTGAGGCTTGCTGTGTAGTGAAATCAATACTTTCAAAAAATTGAATACAAAATATCAAATGACAACGGTATCATCTCTTGGTTCCAGTCTCACTTTCTGCATCTGTCTCTGCTGTCAGCCAAGGTCTGCAGTCCTCCACAGCTCCTCCCGAAGACCAGCATTTCCTTTATTCCCCCACTGTACCTGGAGGCCTCATTTCCCCACAGCTCTTGGCATCCTAGGCTTAAAGGAGCTATTGTAGTGTTTCTCTCAGAAACATTGGTGGAAGTCTAACCTGGTGAGTGAAGGAAACATGCAAAGGAAAAAAAAAAAAAAAAAGCTGAAAATTCGTTTTGGAAGCAAGCGTGTACAGCTATTTACAGAGGTTTCAATTACAGGGATGAAGTAGCCAGGATTGGTGTGAGGTCTCTAGGCTCAGCAGGTCTGTGTTTGGCTTTAAAGTGCTCCTTGTTTCCTGCCCTCAGATCACTGGGAGGCTGGCTGGAGAGCACCTGGCTGGCACATGGAAAATGGATATGTCTATTTAGCGCATAATCCAAAGAGGCTGCAAATATCCACTGGCTGCTCACAGCAGCCTGTACCAATTCTTGCGGCGTTCAGCTCTCGTCCCTCCCGGCATGGCCGCAGAGCAGGCTGGCTTCAGGAACCCAGCAGTCTTGGCTGCATGCCACACTGGCTGCCTCACCCCTCCTGCTCCTGCTTCTGCACACTGGCAGTTTGCAGCGCCTCTTTGAAAGCTGTCAGCCTCCTTCCCCTCTTCCCTGTTTATACTGGATCATATTCACCATCCTCTTGGCTCTGGCAGGCAGTCATGTCACGGACAGTCTGGATTCACCCACAGGTGTTGTAACTCTGAGCACAGGGAAATGAAAGCAGTCTCTGTTCCCTTCATCTGTGGAGGGACAGCAGCTTCTCTTCCTGACTTTTAAGGCCTCTCTTCTAGCATGACTCCACCTTCCTTTTCACAGTGTAGGGATCTCTGTGATTCAGGAGGGGAAAAAACTTTGTTTTCAATTGACATCCAAAAGAGAATACATGATGTGGGAGGAGAAGGTTGTGTACCCACGGTGGTAAGAGCTGTGTCTGTACCACCTGGGATGTTTATCAAAATGAGGATAACATAGGAGCAAATACAAACGAGGAATTTCTTTTGATTGGAAAGTCCAAGCTGATCCTGGGACCAGTGCTGTGCAAGAGCAGTTGCCCTATTAAGGGAGGCTTTGACTTTCTCATGCTGGATGACTTTATTCCAGCTCAGCAAAGGTGTTTCTTCACCTAAGCAACAGGAAGTTCAGCCAAGTAGGCCTGGATGATGGAAAAGCTAGAGCCAATGAAGAACTGCAGGACAACATTAAGAGCAAGCCGGGGCCAAGGTGTGAAACCCCCACCAGGTGTTTTTGGGCACTTGCTGGCGCCACCTCAGAGCTCTTGGCCCACCACAAGTTATTGTATCTCGACTGTGAGATTTCAAGACAGAGTGATTTGACCCTGTGATCCATCACGTAAAAGAGAAAGTGCATGTCTGGAGGTGATTCACACAATAAGAGGGCAACACCTGCAGACTCTTAGCCTGAGGCACTGGGAGCCTGAGGGTCAGGAAAGACCTGAAAAGAGGGCCAAGACAGGCACAGTACAAGAATGGTGCAGATAGCTGGACAGGAAATGCTTTTATACGTTTTTAAATCCATCACTCAGTTCTATAAAACCAAACCTCCCATCATGCTGCTGGTGGGGAGGAAGCACAGTCACAGCAGCAGAAAGCAGGCAAGGACACAGCAAAGCTCTCAGACATTTTTGTCCTGGTTTTACAGACTTGGGAGCGACACACTTCTGCTGACAAGCCTGTTATATTTAGGAAAGATGAACTCTGATCTCAGCCATGCTTTTGGCAGAAGCTAAGAGAGAGGTGCCATGTGCAGGGAAATCTGCTTTGGCCTCCCCTCTGGAGTGGACTGTGGGTGGAGGTGTCCTGAGCTGTCCCACTGCTTTCCTTCTCACCACATCTCTCCACCACTCTCTGAGGGTATGTTTAGGAGATAACGCTTTACTTTGTGGCACTGCTTATACTTGCTCACTCAGTGTAAATAACTGTATTAACTTTATAGGCAGCCCCAGTTTGAACTGACTGAGGTTCATGTAGCAAACTGGAACTATGCCAGGCCCACCAGAGCAGCATCCTGTTAGTGCAAGGTGGAGCCTGAACAGCTCTCAGGTTGGGAGGTCTTTCCAAATGAATGTGATCCCTCCTTGTTCTTACAGATTAGTTTTAACACTGACACAATGGCTGCCAAATACCGAATCTGCCAGAAATGTTAACAAAAGGCACTTTGATCTCGTTTACTTGTTCTTGTTAAGTACGTATTGTATTATTTTGCTGTCTTTGTGGTCAGAAGAAAATTTTTTTGCCCTTGCATATCACTCGTTCAATAATTTATGTACTGTGTTACACAGGGCTTCTGCTTTTCACTGCTCCTTCATTTTGAGTTGCTTACTTTAGCAGTTGTTGCGTGCTATACATTTTAAATACTTTAGGGAGATTTTATATTTTTTTTTATATAAAAGACTGATATTTGTGGATACTTGTTGACCTCATCTAAACAGCTGCAGAAATTATTTTTATTATATGGGTAAAAGCTACTTAAAAATCAGTTTGAACTTTCATGCTAGTTATTAAGCTCTTGGCTTAGTTTTTAATACAGTTCACATATCTGTTCTTGGCACAAACTTTACATTTTTCTAACCACATGCATTATATGTGAGCAAAGAAGCTAATATTCAGTAATAAAATTATACGTTAACAATTACCTAGCAACATTATTTCTCGCAACGCATTGACCTCAGAGTGTACTGTAACAAATATAGTATATAAGTCAAACACTGTAATTCTCAACTTCAAACACAAGAGAAGTTTATGGAAAATGTAATCCCCACTAGTCAATAAAGAAAAAACCAACAGTTGACGAGGAATTTTTGTCACGAATCAAAGTGTTACATTTGTTTACATATAAAACTGAAGAATAAGATGTAACATGTTAAACCCATTGCCATGAGGCATTGAGTATACTCTGATATTTTAGCATGACAATTCAATCAGCAATTATACTGGAGGAGATTCAGATAAACTTGCAAAATGGAACAAATATGCATCATTATTGCTGTTTCTTGATACTCTAAAATCAGTGATTGTAGTTTTTGTATTTCAGAAACAACCACATGGAAAATCTCTATTTTCAAAATGCAAAGAACATTCTGCTCTCAAAACAAATTGATTGCTTGTGCTGTATATCACACTGTAGTTAATCAACTCACAGTCTCATTTTTGAAGCTAAAGTTCCAACTTGTGATCAGGTAAAACAAAAATATATTGTCCTCTTCCTCCAAAAGCTGGAAGTCAGAAAAAAATGCATACACATTTAGGAAATGTTACTCCACATTTATAAAATTGTTTGATGGTTCTTTTCACAAAGAGAGTATTTTTTTTGACACCTGGATTATTGAACTCCTGATGAAGCAATGTCACAGTGCCATTTCTAGGTGCTCAGTTTCCATTAGGAAGAGCCAGTACATCTGCTTTCTTGTTTTTCTTTCCTTACGAGTCACATGGAATAGTTTCATGAAGAATCATGTTCCTTCTCAGTGTCAAAAGGAGTATGTCTTTATGATAAGATTTATTATCATGTTGAGTAAGTATGAGGGTCAGCATATTATTGAATTAGTAATCCTGACTCCACCATGACAAGAAATATATATGTGGGGCAGTGAACACAATGGAATACAAAACTTAGCACAAATTAGGGAAGTTTTGTCATTTCAGTCCATAAAACTGTTATGTAACCCACACTGCACATTACCAAGAGATTTTTGAAGTTGTTGACCTGCAAAGTTGCTGCTCCAGTAAAATTGTGACGTGACATGGGTTCTTAAATTGGTCTCTCTTTCTGTAGATTTCAGGGTCATCAAAACACCAGTTGGCTAGGGCAAGCCTGTGCGCAGTCCATGTAATGGTAGATACATATTTCGGACTTCAAGGTTTTGGGGCATTTCAATCTTATTATCTGCAGCATACATTCATGCCAAAAACTTATCTGTCATCCACTGGATAGATGTGTTGTTCCTCTGTAGGTAAAATTGCACTTTTTAGCATATTGCCAGTAAGGATACTGAATTTCATGCTGATGGCAGTGATGTTGGACTTGAGCAGCACATTTTGGCATTTTAACAGCACAGTTTACCATTTCAGTGTCAATTCATGGTCTTAGAGATAAAATGACAAGACTTGGGAAGAATATCTGTCTGTAAGGAATTCACCAGCAGAGTTATCTGGGATTACCCAGACCATGCAAACTTGAGTATTGACCACCAGAGATACTGGTCTTTTGGCTGACAGGTTGTGTAATGTGCTTGTTCTCAGTGATTCTCTCCAAAGCACTTCTGCACTTCTCAGGCAATGACTATTAGCAACACCACTGTCCTACCACTCCCTTCAGGTGTGAGGATCAGTCCTGACTAGCAGCAGTAGAAATGGAGCTATCAGCACAGTGGGGAGGAAACAGAGGCAATAGAAGGATGAGAGAAGAACATTTTCCTCCCTATCAAAATTCCTTCAAAATCCAGACACCTTTGAACAGTCATCTATAAATTTCCAGTATGTGTCACGTGGCATCTCTATTCATGTTGTCAAAGACTCTCTGACAGCTGATGAAATTTAAAGCAAGTGGAAGCTGCTGTGCGCTACTTTTTCAAAACGACAAAGTGTGAAAATAATATCAGTGCAGGAAATCATAGGGGGAAAAAAACCACTCCGCTGTTCTTGAACTCTGTTAAGTAAAATTTGGAAAAAAACCCAAAATGTAGCTAGACACATTTAGTGACTAGAAACAACAGACAGATAACTCAACAATAGTTTTGTACAAACTCAGTCTCATTCAAGCATTTCTAGAAAGATTTTATAGTAAAGCTAAGCTGGTTTTGGCAATGCTCTCTCCACTGGTGCTCTCTGATGAAGAAGTAAGCCTCTCACCCATCTACTTGGGAGGGACTCATACTGGGTACCATTCTTGAAAAATTCACCTGCTGCTTACAGATTGTTTCTGCTTTTAGGTTTCAACCATGCTGGTGTCTTGCAAGCTGGCAACTGAGCTCACCATTGTTACATGGCAAATATTTAAGACCAAGGTAATTTGTAATGGTCAGATGACATCTAATTTTAATAGTCTCTTTTGTGTACTGTCTTCCAAGAATAAAGTGAGGAATCTTCTGCAGGATTATGCAGTTTTAAACTCTCAGCAACCTAAAAAATTATTGTTTAAACTTTTCTCAGCTTCCTCAAGCAATTCCTGTTCACACATACACTGGGTGTGGCTGTCGTGGGTTAACCAACAAATTAGCACGGCAATCAGTTGTAACTCAGTAGCTGAAAGATACTTTAGGTAGTGTCCTGGGGTGACAGGTAGGTACATTGAATTAACCTGCAAGAGGAAGACCAGCTGGGAGAAAAGGTGAAAACACTGTAAGAAGAGTAACTATGCCACTTATTGGGTAAATACTACTGCGTTTATTGTATAAGCCCCTTCTTTCCCTCTTTATATCAAGAGTTTTTGACAGGATGACTGTTACTCTAAAACCAAGACCAGAAGATGTGGCTATGAGGAATTCAGGTAAAAATTTCCATAATTAAAAATGTCCAATTCTTAAAGTTTTAAGATGCTTTAATAATTTGGTCAGCTTTAATTCCCAGAATCACAGAATAGGCTGAGTTGGAAGGGACCCACAAAAAAACATTGGGTCTGTCTCCTGGTTCTGCCCAGCACCACTCCTACAAGTCACACCATGTGCCAAGAGTACTGTTAGAACAGAGCCTAGAAACATCTCCACTGGCTGAATTTTAGATTGAAAGGGTTCGCCCAGTTTTCAGAATGACATTGAGGTGAGAATGTTATTTTACCCAAGTTAAAAATAATATTATTTATCAGAGAGGTTCCAGTGTCTTACTGTTTTGGGTCAGGGCTCTGAAATATGTCATGCTGTGTGTATAGAATTCTGTCATTAAAACTATGCCTTAGTCATTCCTTGTGAAATTTGCTCAAACTTGGTTTAAAGTATAAAATTGTGGAAGTTGTCAGTTTACCTCTGACAACAGATCACATGTTAGAGCCTGATGCCTGTCTTTCCCTGACAATTTCTGTTTGTTTAGTGTGCTCCGTCATGGGACGAAAAGGCACAAGAATATGTTTCTCTGGCACCCAAGGATGTGTCAGCCATTGACTAAAACCACATACAGGGAAACTCTCCATTGTGTTCCCACTACCTTTCCTGAGGGCCTCCAGCTCTCTGAAGGCGAAGAAAGAAGCTGCCTCATGTCAAAAGAGCTTACCAGGAGTGGTGGAAGGAAAGGAGAAGTTGCGGAGAGAACAAGGGAGAGGTCAAGAACTGGACAATGGAGTTCTATAGGAATGCAGGAGTGTAGGATCTCCAAGTCACGCTCAAGACTACCGAGCTGCTGCAGGCTCCAGTTTTGTGTACCTGGCTAATGGGCTCTGACACATCTCCTTTGATGCCCAGCCCTTACAGAGCCTTATATCAGTCACCTTTAATAACTTAAGGATCCAATGCCATCAGCTCCAGGTCTAAATGCCACCAATAGCTAAATGGGAGTCAATAATCTTCCACTCACAGAACTGCTGCACCATATACTGAATGTGTCTGTATATTTTTAGCTTTTAGTTTACAATTGCATTAAAAGAAAATCTATTTTAAATAGATGGAGGCTTCACCTACTTAGATCTGTGCATTTGTATAACACACAGCACTAAGACAAGTATAGTTTCTGTTTCCCAGTGTTGTTAGTTTCTCATTGCATCAGGAGAATGAAATGTGAAATAAGGGAAACACTTAAGATTTCCAATTAACTTTTGAAAACTTGATGAGTACTAAATATATCATGTGGGGCAGGAAATAGACAAACAGGCCTACAATTCATTGATGTGTTTGTTTTAGTCCTTTGTGTGTTTTCTAAAGATCCGCTGATTGCCCTGCTATATTTATTTGAAAATGCTACAGAAGAGGAGGGAAAAATGGATGCCACAGCAGAAAAACATATTTTCCCATAGTTGAGTGGGAAAATAAAATTATTACCATAAAGACATGCAGAATTTATGCATTAATTTTATACTGAAAAAACTATTTAAGGAAAGCTGAAGCGTAACGCTTTTTAAAAATAGCTTGTGCATAATTAACTATTTCACCTAGATTGGTATTAAATACTTCTTGATTATGAAAACTGTAAGACTTCTTTTTCTTAGATATTAATAAAATTTGAAATGTCAGCTCTAACCTCTCTTCCGTGGGGTGGTTAAAGAAATTTAGAATAATGTGAGAAATGTGTATCTGATTAAGAAGATTTTCGAAAGACCAGGGAATTGATTTCCAAACCACAGATATTAATTTTATGCATATGTAATTCTTCTGAGTAATATAGAATTAAAGCTGTTCAATGCAGCTGGCAGAGGAATCAGTAATGGCAAACCAGGTATTTAACTGCTTATTCTCCATTCAGCCTGTAGCTTAAGCTCCTGCATTTCTGATCCCACACAAAGCAGCCAAGCAGGAATGCACAGCTCAGGATATTGCTCTGAGAAGGTGTTGTACGTATAGGCTGTGAAATCATGGATTGCAATCTATTGTGCAATATTAAGAAGCACTTTCATTTAGTAGAAAATGGAATTTTCCTCCTCTTGTCCCCACCAGTGGTGATTGACACCTATGGGTGCTGCCAGATATGAGAGCTCTGAGGCTCTCTGATCAACAGCTTCAGGGCAACACAACCAAACCAAACTTAAAGGCTGATGAAAATCATCACTATGGATGCAGAAAAGGCAAATGCAGAAGGTACAGCTCAGCTGTGAATGTCATGTCCTGGCCCCAACTCAAGGATCAAAGACATTCCAAAACAAGCACTAAGTTTCTGCAAGCTGCCAAAGAATTTGGGTGCAGTACTAGGAAGAAGATGAAGAACAGATTATACATCAGTAGCAATCCTAGTTTGATGAGGATGGATTTAAAAAATAATAACTGGAAATATTTACAAGCCTATTACATGTTCACAAAGATCCTCAAGAACTGGGATATAAAGTATATCGTGTTGTAGTTCTCCAAGTTACTCTTTAAAGAAAATACAACAGTCAGGGGTTATGGGCTGGAAGCAGAAGAGAGAGTGATGAAAAAAAAGGTCAAGTAAAAAAGGAGATCAGAGACTAAGGAGAAAATCATGATACAAGGATAGCTTTGAAGCTGGGAATCTCCTGCTCTCAACCTAAAAAATATATTGCCATATGGCTAGAAAGCCACATTACAAGAATTAAAACTTCTGGCACCTCTTTCCTGCAATGACACCAGGAGAGGAGGAGACACAAACATCACAAAGTGGCTTTCATGTTTGTCATGAACAAGAGGCGCCTTGGTTTGGAATAGCAAAACACAGTATGCGCATTTCACACAGACCAGAGCTGCAAGTTACTTTGTCCATCCCTCTCTCTGTGCCCACCTATCTCCTCAGCACGAAAAAAAGCTATTAAAAAGCAAACAAGCTTTGCATGACTGATTTGAAACAGCATCTGCTGTCTTGGAAACTGCTTCTTCAGCCATTTCACTGCTTCTTTGGAGATGCAGTGATGTTCAGCTGCAATATGGTTAGGCTTGCTTCCCAGATTGTATCTGCATTGGCCTGTGGAGCCTGGGCCTCTGAGTACTGGGAGTAGACGGAGAAACTGCTCAGAACGTGTACGTGGCTGGAACAAACTTGCACCAGATGGCCATTCAAAATAGCAGTCAGGAGAAAAGTGTCACACAGAGCAGATGCAAGTCTCATCCTTGAAAAAGTCCTCACAGCTGCCATTTTCCTCTGACTCATCTTCTAGCTGAACTGTGTTTATTTCAGTTGCAGCCAGCTTTGAGTCAGAGATGCTGCATGTCAGACCAGTCCACTGAGGCTCCTTTGTGGCTGAGGTGAAGAGAGTACCTTAGGCAACTAAACGTTTTTGGTTAGTACATGAAAATTCTCAGCTTTCTCTTATTTTCAGTTGCACTGTTGATAGAACCATGAGACAACTTCAGAACACTAATGCAAATGCAGACAAAAATATACCAGACAGAAATTTCTAACAATGATAAATAGAATCCTCTTGATTTTAAGGAGCATTGGATCAGCCTTGCATTAAACCAGAACTTTGGCTTTCCATTCTGGATGATAAAAAGATATTTTAAACACAAAGTGTCTGAAATCTTTATAGATTTAATTATGTGAAGCACCTGCACCTGTATGAAATGTTCTTTGAGATTTACTGCTCTTGAGAAAGCTTTTTTCCTTGATATTTCAAGAACTATCTTTTTCAATACTTAAGCCATGTTTTCTTTGTACTAATCTGGATAGTACAATGTAATGACATGAAAGGTAAAAATAGAATTGGAAGAGATTTTGCTAATTTCCTGCTAATTCCTCCAGAAAATTCTGAAAGGTTTGCATTCATTTCACCAAACACTAGTACTGTCTGCACTAAACATCTGGTCTATTTTGATTTTCTTTCAGTTCCCAAAATAAAAAAGTTAAAGGTCTTTTGTGAATATCTTTCCTCCCCAGCTAGAAAACATGTGAATGCAACTCTGTCACTCCTCCTTCTAAGCTGAAGTCAGCCTGTGCCATGGAGGAACAAGTTTTAGCTCTCACCTTAGGCTAACGTACAAAACACTTTATATTTCCTTGATGAAGAAGGACTCTGCCTCTATTCTTTCCTGCTGCTCTCCTGCAGTTTATTCTATCAGATCCTCCCATTTACTGAGGCAGGAGATTTAATTTACCATTTTCTTGTCATAAATTTTTAACCACTTTCGTTAAAAGAACTCTCTTTTTTCCCCCCAAATAATGTCTTTATGCTACTTAATTTCCTTAGAATCCACTAAACCACAAGGAAGCTCAAAGGTATTTGCATTTCTTCAGAGATACTAGGCTCCCAAGATTTCCTAAGGTAATTATTCACCATATAGACTTTTCCACAGTGTCATAAAATAAACAAACAAACTACAGATCAAGAAAGGTGGTTTCATAATGCCTCAATAGTACATACAAGGACAAAACTCTTTGTTTCATTTTTATTAATTTGATGTATTTTCCATGGCATTGGACCAAGTTATGCAACAAAAGGAAGTCTGTCAGCTTTAAAATTTTTGGACTACTGCATTGCCTTGATTCTTTGGCATCAGTCAGTAAAACCTGCATGATTTTCATACAAGGAGAAAACATCCTGCTTGTAGGTGTTCAAACACCTTCTATCCAACCCAGAAAGGCAGCAGCTGTTGTCCTAGTCATGCCTGATTTGAGGAAAGTAGGATGTTGTCTACATATTTTCACAATGTCATGTACAAGGCATGTTTGTGGCTTGCTACCATATGAATTATTTGCTTTGACAGAAGAAACAAAATTTTTATACAAGACTTTGACAGAAATACTCAAAAGGCCTTTGGATTTTTTGGTTTTTTTTGAAGCACAGGCTGAAGAAGTCAACTGCTTTCAAAACCTGAATAAATTCTGTCCCCAGAGGTGCTTTGCTGCTCTCCAGAATAGAAACTCCAGAAGACTGTAAGAAATCCAGCTTCTTCTACCCACAGACAATGTTTCTGCCATGGTCAAGCATTCTGTATTTGTGTTGAAAAATCAAATGTGTTTGGTCTGGTTGGGATGTAGTATGATATATCAGCATATTCAGACTGCAGGATGTTTGGATTCTGTAAGGAGGCTCATCTGGAAGCAATGCGTCTGTTTCAGTTCTTTGTAGAAAATATTTAATTCTGAATTTTCACAAAAGCCCTTTCCCTTAAAACAGCTCATCTGCTTAAAATTAGGCATGTACTTGTTTGTTTTGCTGACTTGAGGCCATACAACATACAGACTTCTGATGCTGAGTAATTTATATGCCTGCATAAATCAGTGGGTAGCCAACAGAGGACAGACTGGATTTAAAAATTTCATATATGCATTCTTCTTTTATGGTCAAAAGATCATGGAAATAATCTCGTATGTCATGCCTTTGAAAGTTCATTCCTTCTTCTGTCATGTCTGGAAAATGCAGTGGGTTATGATTATTTACAAGATTTTTAGTGAATTATTTACCATTCTCAGCAAAGAAAAAATGTGGACTTTGCTATCTTCTCCAGTATTTGGAATGAAGGTTACAAAGGTGACCATAGTCTGTAACAGTTCCTTCTCTCCTTTCACCCCTTTGCAAGGTTTAAATGTGTGAGGACTTCACAAAGCCTGAGGAAGTTCTAGTCCTGTAGGAGAGCCAGAGACTAACAAGAAAGCCATGTGTACTTTCTCAGCCAGCAGAAATGATTCTGAAAAGAGATCCAGGACTGTAACTGCACATTCCCAGCTCCCTCTGAAGAGTGAGTTGAACTGAAATGTTCTTAGACATATATCTTGTTTGTCTTCTTGAGTTTTGGATGGACCTTCAAATTGAAGGCAGCTGAGCTATCTTGTCCTTTTAGCATACAGAATGCATTTTTCGTATCTGTACAGAAAGTGTAAGCACATATCCTTGCCAAATCACAGAAGAAGCCTGATAAATGCAGTTACATATCCAGAATAGAATATTTGCATAGCTGTAAATAACATAATAGAGAAGAGGTAAAAAAAAAAAATGGATTACTCCAGACTGATAAATTCCCATTTCTAGTCCTGATTTGCTTCCTTGCCATGTACCAAAACTTATGGGCTATATTCAGGGAAAGGAGCTAGGCTTTGCTTGGTAAAGGTTTTTTTTTTTTTTTTTTGAGGGTTATCTACCAGCAATCAGCAGGTTTCAGCAGACCATCCTGTAGCACACTGAGAGCCATGAAGTCTCAGGGGTTGAATCCAGTGTAGCTTCCCTGCAGGGTCTGGGGGTGGCACAGGGAGGTTTTCAGAAGGACAGGGGGACTTGCCATGCCACCAAGGGGGAGACCCCAGGCAGGATGATGGCAGAGGGCGGGGTACCTGCCTGAGTGGGGTGCACAGGCCCACGCTGGGCAGCGAGGGCTGCCAAGCACAGGGAGAGCAGCCACAAGCAGCCTCTGCCTTGGCAGCTACAGCAACACCAACTCAGCAGCCAGATGGATGAATGAACACACTGGCAGGACTTGTTAAAAAATGAATTGCCTCCAAATGATTGCATATATTATGCCAGACTCAGCTGATTTTTAAATCCTATTAAGCCTTTAAGTTAGAATTCATTGCTATTTTCCACCTCGTTCACTAATGGTAGAGACCATTCGTGTGCATTTAAAGCTCTTCCTGTAAAATGCATGTAAAACATTTAATTCCTGAATTACATCTTAAAGCCAAAGGAGTAAGAAAGTGGCAGGATGTATCGACCCTTTCTAATTTAGAGGTGGGAAACAGAATTGTTGCTAAACCCAGAAATAAATGAAAACATCAAAAGATTTATGAAAAAGACACAATTTTCTTATACCAACCAGGATAAGAAAGGGCAAAATTTCACAGTATTTTCCTATTTACAGTGACAGTCAACCATATGAATTGAAAAAAATGCAAAAAAAGTGAAAATCCCTTTTTTCCCCTCCGAGCCCCTTCCACATACGGTGCAGGCTTTGTGTGACATGGATACGTTAATGCCTTGTA
Organism: Phainopepla nitens; assembly: GCA_013400175.1. Taxonomy (NCBI): domain Eukaryota; kingdom Metazoa; phylum Chordata; class Aves; order Passeriformes; family Bombycillidae; genus Phainopepla; species Phainopepla nitens. Next base: position 726,582 of record VXBQ01007007.1, on the reverse strand, counting down.
TGTGCCTCTGGTCATGAACAAAATCTCTGGCATGGCAGGCAAACATCTGAACTAGACTGACATCTCACCAGACCACAATATTTGAGTTTTATGAGAGTGAGTAGAACAGACAATCCCATCTACCCTTGCTTTAATAGTTTCCTTCAAGTCTGGGAAACTACACAGAATGTAAACAGCAAGGTAATTAGAACATGTATTGGTTAATTCATTGTTATGGGTAGCTGAGAGTTTTTTGGATAAAGTATTTTTCCTTTAGGAAACAGTTGTGCTTTGAAAAGAAAAAAACATGCTGCAAAAAAGTATTTTTTCTCAAATTACTCCAAAGTCTATTTAAAAGACTATCAAAATTTTCAGTTCCAACATTATTAGTATAAAAATTCATCTTTGGTTCAAACAATCTATCAGAACTTCAAAGTACCTATAGTAGAAACTGTAAATGAGAGTCAGAGTCTAAATGAAAAGTCTACAAATATTGACATGAATTGTTTTAATTTACTCAAATCAACATGTCTTCTTTATTAGACTGCTGGAATGAACGTGTGTAAGAGTTTGATTTTTTATCCTCCTTCAAGCTAAAAACTTTTTTCAAATGTTACCTTCCCCAAGAAAGATATTATTTCCTCATTGGTGCTATTCCTCATGAACCTGAATTTAACAAGTGCTCGATACACTGATTTCTGTCAGCACATCTCAGTGAGAATATACTGTAGTAGAAATTAACTCCATCTTCTATTCTGAACTATCTTAAGCAGCTCTGTTAATATAATAGGCTTGTGGGCATATATTATACAGTGACATGAGGCCTAACCTTTCCCTTTCAAGCAGTTTCTCATTTCCTGACTTCAACAAACATAAGAGAATATCACATGGTGAAAGAATGCTGTGAAAAGTATATTGAATCATCTGGCAGTATTTAAACCATGAGATGACATTTTATTTTGCTTATTCTACATGGAAATTCCTAACATCAGCCCTTGCTCAAATACATCAGGCCAGGCTCTGCTGTTTCTTTTCAAACATTCTTTATTCTCCTCTTCTTGTTTTTGTTATATCTTTTTTATCTTTTAGCTTGAATATTGATTTCTGTAGATCTCTAAAAGGAGATAAACACCCAAAGTCTGAGTTTTTCTTTGTTTTTTCTGAAAAAATTCTGAATACAGAATTATTTAACAAGACCTTTATTTCTTCTCTTATTTTATATTTTCTCTGGACCCCTTCAGAGTCATAGGTATTCAATAGGATGTTAACAACAAGCGCTCAATGGCTGCCCTAATGCTTCAGGGATGCTCTAAGGGAACCTTCAGTACATAATGATCAAAATAGTGACATTTTATATGTTTAAATCAATTGATTTCTGGCAAAGTGGCTACAGCCCTCCAAGGGCTCCACTTAAAACTATGGTGCCTCTCAGCCCAGACTGCTCATACACCTAAAGCTGACCATTCTCTTAGGAGCTTTCTTGGAGACGATCCAGAGCTCTCAACACCTTGAACAGCTGAAGCTCAAACACAGGGTTATTTCCCAGAAGAGGTAGCACTAAGTGAAGCTATAAAAGTAAGAATTCAGGAAAAAAAGGTATGTGACAGTATGAAAAAGAAGGAAAATTAACAAAGCACAATAAGAGATTAATTGCATACCTCTATAGACAAGTAAACAATGCATTACAGCCAGCAAGTAGCAACTGATTGCTGCCTTTTGAACCAAAGGGAAAAGGCTGTGCTGATAGCAGGGAGGACCTTATAACACCACGTGTGTTTTCATGGATTTGAAATCCAAAAAGGGCTGTTAGATCTTCTAGTTATACTTGCTTAATAACACAGACCATAAAAATTCGTGCTCCTCCTTCCATTCAGTAATGACTTGTGTGCTGGCAAGAGCAGTCTGTCCCCCTGGGGAACCTTAATCTGAAAACTACCGCAAGGGAAGAAGTGGGTCTCTGGGCCGTTATGGTCTTCTTACAGCACATCCATCCCAGCAAAGGTTTACCAGCCCACATGCACTTTGACACCAATACCATATTATCCAGTGACAGACAATTACAGATGACAGGCCGTGATTCATTGCTTCCTTTGGGTGTTCCCAAATGCCTCTTGGTTACCTGGCGCTGCTGGCAATGGCAGCAGCTCACAGCTGGACGGGACAGTCCAGCAATGTGACACTTCACTCTGGTGCACATGCTGCACTTCGTGAAGACCTGGCCTGGCTGAAAATTAGGCTGTGGCAGCTACAGCACCTTCATTGTTGCCTACAGAAAGGTAGAGGCATTTGAATGTCGCAAAAAACTTCTGTATATCTCAAACTGATTTCAAATTCTCCATGGTCACGAGGGAAATTACTGCCTACTTCAGCTGACTCCATGGAAGACATGGACCTTGGGGGTAGGCTTGCTCAAGAAAAGGGGGAGTATGAGATTACAGCATTAGATATGGTATTAGAAAGGCCGTAGCTGTGACCTTACTGTGTTCTTTAGAGCAGTTCTCAGAAAATTTGGGAATTGCTTCTCTGCATAAGAAAAAATACCTTTTATGAGCCTAAGAGTTATACCAGTTAATTTCCAACAAAACAAAACAAAAATTCTCAGAGAAGAGGGCATATCCATATTTATCCTATACTAGAGCTTTGCTGTAATAATATATGCAAGCTTTCTGAATTAGTTTTCTTTTTCTTCTTTTTTTCTCCTATTTTCTTTTTTTTAATAGTAACCCCTAAACTTAGACATGAAAAGATTTCTGTTTCTCTCTGGACTTTATAAAATAGAATACTCTAAATGCATTTGTTCCTCAACTCATGAATAACTCCTCTGTAAGGTGCATAACAATGTTCAGTTTTTGTTATACATGGATTCTTTTTTAGTAATTCTTGATTCTCTTCTATTGCAACTGTACACTAAAAAGTGTTCTGCTTTTTAGAGATACAGGGGTACTTGTAAGTGGAGAGGAAAATAGTTTTTAAAAAATTCCTTGGACTACAACACTGGTACCCATTCCATACAAAACCCTGGCATGGTACAGATACATGTACATCACTCCCTCTCCAAAATTGGGGTCAACCCATTCCATGTTTTTGCAGCAGGGCAAATTCAGAATTTATTCCACTATTTAATAAATGTTGATGAGATCTGTGCATGCATAATATGAAATTGTAAATGGCAAATAAGATAATATTAGCAGCAAAAGAAGTCCAGGTCCCTGGAGAACATTCATGAAAGTTGAACAAGTGGTTTCATTGTTCCTATCCAGCATGTATCAGAGTAAATGCTAGGAAAAAGTCCTTCAGCTCTCAGAGAACAAATGCAGTTCTTTTCAAAGAGCAAAAGGAAGGAAATATGGAAGGAAAAAAAAAAAGAAAAGAAATTAACTTGAATAATTCAAGATACATTTAGATATTTTGCTCCCAAAGAAGAAATTATCAGTCTCAAAGCTCAGTCTTCTCTGCTGCTCAGCTTTAATTGAGTCACATGGATGCCCTGCACTTTGCAGCAGTTACACTGTCTGCTTTAATAATGCAAAGAAAGTTGGAAGCTTAGGTAACCCTGCCTGACTTCCAGTCATCCTAGTAACAGTCCAACAACAGCCATGCAGTGTCTGCGAAACATCCAGGCAATGCAAGACAAATTATCTCCACAGTTTTTCCAAAACAAAAGAGAATCTTTAAAGACATTTTATTATCCATAAACAGTTCTCAGACAGATAGCAATTTAAGGAAGAAAAGCAACTTCAAAAAGAGTGGAAATTCTGAATTCATGCCCAAAATTAAAATAACTTTTTAATAGCCTTGCCCTTAAAGAGGAATTAATGAATGTTCTTTCACATCTTTAAATAAAGCCAGACTCTGGCAGATGTGAGATAGATTACTACATGCAACATAAACAATATTTGTTCTTTCATCCTGACAGCCAGGAGCGTACATCTCTGTACTTGAACAAAAGACTGTTTCTAGCTCAGCAGAGGATGTAAACAACCCCAGTCACTTGTTGCACTCCAGGAACCCAGAGGAATACCTGGGCAATGTTCCCACCAAACCCTGAAAGCCAAGCTAAGGGGGAGGCAAGGGGAAGCACAGCAGCAAGCCCAGAGCAGGATTTGGCCTGAACAGCAAGATTCATCAGGAGTGTTTGCTTTTGTGCAGGCTGAGGACTGCCAGCCCCTGCCCAGCTGAGCTCTTCAAGCTGTAGCTAGGAGACTGCCTCCAACATGCTAAAAATATATCCTCTGCACCAGTCGGGGACAGCCTGCTTGCAAGCGCCGGCGGTGACCTTGGATGTTGCTGGAGCTGGTTTCAGGAAAGCAGGGAGGCTGGCTGACAGCTGAGCCCAAGCACTCAGCGGTAGTGCATGCTGGCCCACTCCCAGTATCCCACCCCGGCCAGGGCTGGCAGGGCTGCTCCCACTCGTGCCACACGCACTGCTGCCCTCACACAGGTGCTGCTGACCCACCCTGCCACCAGCAGACTGGTGGCACCCTGTCCTGCTGAAAGGGCACCTCTCCTCCTGGCCTCCAGTCAAGGGGGCAGGGAGATCACGGTCCCCTGCACCCACCTGTCAGGATGAGGATCATGAGGCAGGAGCATGAGGGTTCTTCCTCATGGGGAAAGCAGAGAATGGACACAAGGATGATCAGAGAGATGGAACACCTCTCCCATGAAGACAGGTTGAGAGAGTTGGAATTGTTCAACCTGGAGAAGACTCTGGGGAAACCTCAGAGCAGCCTTTCAGTACTGAAAAGGAGTCTGTAAAAAAGATGGAGATGCATATTTTAGTAGGGTCTGTCGCCATAGAACATTGGGTAATGGTTTTAAACTAAAAGATAGTAGATTCAGACTAGATATAAGGAAAAAATTTTTACGCTAAGTGTGATGAAACACTGGCTCAGATTGCTCAGAGAGGCCATGGTTGTCCCATCCCTGGAAATACTGAAGGTCAGGTTTGATGGAGCTCTGAGCAGCCTGATCTTGTTCTACATGTCCCTTCAAAATATTGTTCCCTGCAAAAGAGCTGGACTAGACGATATCTAAAGGTCCCTCCCAACCCAAACCACTGAGCAATTCTAGGAAAATTCACTCGGTGCCAATCAACATTTTCATAGAACTCTAGCACTGCTCCTCATAAAGCCAGTCCCCAGTTCTCTTTTCTGAACTCTGGGTCACCTGGTCTGAACATTGGGAGACCACAGAGGACATCCATCCCTGCCAGCACCACTGCCAGCAGGCTTCAGGCAATGAAGGATCTCGGTCTTTCCATTAATAGGCTGGAAATAGTGCCCTGGGGAGCCCTTGGGCAACCATACGTCCCATTTCCAGACAGTTGAAAATGTGGTTGAATAGATGGTTGAAGCTGACATTTGTCTTTAAATTAACTTCAGCAAAGCAAGACAGTGCTGGGAGTTGGACCATATGTGGTCAGGAGTCGGGAGATAGGTTCAGCTGAGCCATCAGCCAGTGAGGTGTACCTTGCTCACACTGAAAACACAACTCTGGGGTGAAAACAATGCTAAAATGTCCAACAGAAGAGAGAGGTCTTTTAATACCAATTATTCACTGTAAGTGCTGCCATGCACATTGTGCCAGGCAATGGAAAACCTAGAGTAAATAATTATGAGAATCTGCACAGAGATTTCACTGTCTCAAATTTCTGCAGATATCTGTGGCTATTTCTAAATTCCCATGCATATACTAAGAACTCACCTTTGCAACACAGGAATATTTGGTTTTGGGAACTATGCTTTCATAGTTCAGCAGGAACTTGGGCAGGGAAGCTACAAGGAGCTCTGTGGGCCACAAGCACAAAGCTACTTTTGATGAACTGGATCTCGTGCATGTGCAGATTTATGATTAAACTTAGAAAGAAATGTCATTTTCTTTAACTAGAAAAATCTATATCTCCTGGGTGTCATTAGTATCTGTGGAGATACTGCACAAAAAAACTACTCTAGTGTTGGTTTATGGTATATTAGTTCAAAATAGCAGAGAAGAACAAGCACCAATACCAGTTTAGTTGCTTGGAAATTAATAGATTTATCTTCCATACCACTCTGGGCACATGGATGCATAAAGTCACAAATGCACCTTCCCTTCCTTCTGTCTGTCCTCATGATTTTCTTCTGTGCTTAATTCTCTTTTGTACGTATTAGTATCAATAATTCTTAACACGTTACCTTACAGTAATCAATGGAAGTTTAACATCAATCTTTTTCAGCATTTCAGGTATTTTTACACTCTGGCATGAGTTTGGCAGAATTTTTGTTGGGATCTGGGTTTGCAGGAGCACACAAACAAGCTTGCAAAGAGGGACTAGGTAATGGAACACCAAGTAATTATTCAAAAGATCACAGATTGCATAGTTTTATTTGAGACAGAGCATTGAAACAAGGGAGAGGCTTATTAGTGTTGTCTTTCCCTTTTTATTTCCTCTAATATCCTGATTCCTTCAAGCTGTTAATCCTAAGAGCCTTATTAAAGGCTGAAAATATAATAAAGGAAAAGTAGAGGGACCTGATATAGCAGGAATTACCAGAAGTTTGAAAAGCCTGCCTGTTTTCTCTTTGAAATCTTGCAGGCATGAAGAGTGCTCAAACCTGCTCCCGTAGCCGAGTTGTCATTCCCCATCCAGCAGTGGCTACATTTATGATACTCCAGGTATGGCTCAGAGATTTTTATGAGTTTCACAAAACGTCTTGCAGAACCTGGAGACAAAACTTATAAAGAGCACATTAGCTCTTGTAGACAATTTAGCAGACAGCAGCTGCCCCAGACAACCACAGGACTATTTACAGTAAATGGTATTGCCTGTTAATCAGATATTCACTTGTGTCAAGGCTGGAGGCAGCATCCTGAGTGCAGAACCTTCTGACTGCACCAGCTTTGTGGCTGGCTTCTCCCTGCTGATAACTACCTGTTTAAATATTGTACTCAAATGCACTGAAAGGCACTACCTACCTCAGGCAGAGATCTGTTTGAAAATAGTGTCACTTTTCTCAAAGACTGGACACGCCCTTGATCTTTCATATCAAATTATCCTTAAAAAGGCAATTGAAAATGTTTCTTTAATTCTTTATATTTGGGAATAATCAAGAAGGACTCTAAAAAGCACATTTGGATTTTATCTAGAAATCTAACTAGTTGGCACTTTCAGCCATTTTTTTCCAGAATGACAGCTACAGCTCCTCCTGCCATTACTGTCATTGGAATAAGTATCATTAAAACATATTAATTTATGGAAAACACAATTTTTCCTATATTGCTGACTCCTCCACTTTCTCAATCTTAAATTATTCACAGATATATATGTTTCTCATGGTCTTTTCTCTATTTTTAATTTGAGCCCTTCCCATGCTGATGTCACTCCTGTTCTCTATTTCTCTTTCATCACTGCTCTCTGCTATCCAGCTGTAAGACAAATCTTCCTCTTCCCAAGTACTTTCAGAACACTTTGTATTGTGGGTATGTTTGGGGGTTTTTGCTCAACATAGTCATTAGGAATCCTGAGTACCCTCTGAGCTTCCTTGGTAACGCTTATGAAAATCTCTGAAGCTGGTTGGGTTGGATCCATCCCAAACAGTGGAAGAACTACCTTTTCCCTCACTCTGAGATGGAAAACCCAACATATATTGCAAAAGCAGTGACCCTTTCTGCAGCCATAAGCCCAAAAGCAGTATCTGTTTAAGGAAGAAAAGGCAAAGCTGATCCAATGCAATTTCTGAACAGCTGGGCAATGCATTCTCTGTGAGTTCAGGGATTGAACACCGTTGGTAAATCACACTAATGTCTCCTGTGCAAACACTCCCCTTGTAAAGTTAAACACAAAACCAGCTTTCCTTTGACACACAGCACATATATTTCCAGTGTAATTCCTGAAATATATAGTCATCCATGCCTCAAAGTAAGACTAAGAAGCCGTTGCAGGACAAACCTTTGAGTGACCAGAATAACATCCACACACTCTTTAAAAANNNNCAATCAAGCAAATAACAACAAAACAAAAATGAAAACAAGGAATTTAAAAAAAAGCCCCAAACAGACCCCAAGGAAAAGATAAACTAAAAAACACCCTAAACATTTGGGATGGGCAAGCATCCAAATGATGCTCTTGTTTACCCATATTAGATAACACAATATTCAGAACAACAATAAACACCCTGCAGTGCTAAGCCCCACAGAGAAATCCACATTTCTCCTGTCAAGAGAGGCCTCACATCTGTGTCTTGGGGATGTGGTGGAAAGAGGGATGTATTACGCACCATGACAGCCGCAGCAAAGTGGTGCTGGCCATGACTGATTAAGAAAGGAACTGTATCATTCCTTATCTTGAATAACTTCTCTTGTCTCACATATATGTTGTTTTATTCCTGAAAAAAATCAGTGGAGTTTGGCAGATGGGCTGGAACACTGTTGGCTATCCTACTTCAAACAGCTGCAGTTTCTTGTGGTCTAATTTTAACTGAATCACAGTCTGCATTTGTAATTGAAACCAGTCATTTTACTTTTAGGATATCCTACCCTGTCAGGACTGAACATCTGCTTTCATGACCTTAAAAATTATCTTCAAATGCATGCAAAAACCACCTTCTCCTCTATCTTTCCTTGTTACCAGCAGAAATCACTGGTTTCCAATTCACAGCCTTACTCAAAAGTGTCTCAAACAATACATAGATTTTTAATTCATATGGCTCTCCTTATTGCCAAACATTTGTATTACAAATCCACACTATTTCATTAAAGGAATATGAGTAATTCATCAGGTTATCTCCAACATCTGTCATATGAAAAATTAATTGATGAACTCCCCCATGTTTTTTTTGTGCTTTTCAGCTACACAAGCCAAGTTTCAGCTCTCAAACTAGAGACGTGCCAAACATAATTTAAGTGTGATCAGTGGTATGTATACAAGAATTTGCACTTTCTTTTTCCCACACTTTATTCATAACATTAAGTGATTGACTTAAAAACTCAGTTCAGTGATGTTCAATTTCTCATCAGCTATTTACAAAGAGGTTCCCACTGGCTTTCAGGTTCTTCACCTGGACTAAAGATTGCAGATGGCTCTGTTGATGTTTATGAAACACCAGTGTATGATTTGGATGTTCTTGGAAGCAGTATGACCCAAGTGATCATCAGCTTTTGCCTACACAACAAGATTTTCAAAATGAAGCATTCTTTGTTTACTTTTAATAGCAAGAACTGCAAAATATGGAAAAAAAATCCGAAAACGCTCAAGTTGAAACTTGCAAGTTTAGCTGATTACTGTGTACTTTCTCTTGCTAACATGCAATTTAGGGCAAAGCAAGGGTATTTACACACACAGTTCATGACATCTTATATCTTTAAAATTAGTCTTATCATTTTGGATTTATTGGTTATTTTTCAGCTACGGAATTTTCAAAGAGGGTGAGAAATATACAAAACTAATAGAAAAGTAGCAAAAAATAATAGAAAAATGAACTATTTGGTAATTTGAAATTCTGTTGAATTCATGGTAGTTAATTAAAGTTAATTAAAAATTGTGATAAAGGCATTTAGCTGTCAAAGATGATTGTATTTATTATTGTTGTTCTACACTATATTTTTGGACAGAACTGTTTTCAAATAAAGCTAATGGTATTTAAATTAAGAACTTATAGAAGCAGCAGGGACTTTAGGAAAAACATCACATTGAATCGTATTTTCCATTTGCACTTTTAATCACAGATTTCAGCAAACAGAGTCCATGTAGTGAGAGTGATGTTACTCTGAGAAATTCTTATTAGAATTTAGAAAATCGGCAGTGCTTCAGTCAAAACACTTCAGTGAAAACAAAAATTGAACTTTTACTTTGCTCACCACAGCAAGAAAGGGTTAGAAAAGCCCCAAGGAAAATGCATGTTTATTCATAAATCCAAATTATATGAACTGAAACAATTAAATGGTAGTTTAGAACAACTAATTTCAAGCCAAAGTGCTACAATGGTGTGCACTGCAGATTCATTAGTTGGCACTAGGCTTTGAATAATTGTGTTGAGGGGCCAGGCTTCGTCAATTAAAAATGATGTATGTCCCTTTGTCTGAATTACCCCTTGTTTTAGGCACAATCCATCCGTCCAGAGGGAAACTTATCCATCTAGCTTTTGACAAGAGTCTGTAATCAGATTGGTCAGCTTCAGACAGGAATGTTCAATAATCAAATAATAATTAAATGTGTATTGATTGGTATAACCTTGGCTACATTTGTTGCCCTCTGCTATGCTATGGTTAAAGGTGGGAAAGCCTTTTTATTATTCTTTTGAAAATGTTTCACTCCCTGGAAGAGTGCTCTAATATTCTCTGCTTCCTACTGCTTTCTTGGTAATTGAGATGGGCAAGGCTGCAATTAACGCTGAGTTTTTCAGCAGATACTGGAAAGTTGGGATTAAATTTTCTATCCAAACGTGGCTGTCTTTCTACATGTTTACGTGGTTGGAAGGGCAGACAGACTTGCAGGTCTGGGTGTCACAGAACAAGCAGTGACACAAAAACGAATGGAGCATGAAATTAAATTTTAGAACTTGTGCAGTGTTTTCTACCACAGTGATAGTCAGGTAATGAAACTCCCCAGGTTCAAGATATCAAATGAATTCTACAATCCCACATACTTAGCCCTGGAACTCAGCCAGGTAATGATTAAACCTGCCAAAAGAAGATCCAGGAGAATGTATTTAGATTCAACAAACCAGTCAGGGGTTTGAAGACATTTCAGACCTTGAAATAGACTGGAAATATCTTGTCCCAGAGCAAAGAAGCTTCATTCTTTACCAAACAGATAGGAAGACTGCTGAACAGAGAAAACTTCTGTTTAGCACCATCAGTGGAGGAGCCCTAAGAGGGCTTTTGGAAAAAAGGAATGGGCACTCATTTCAAAGTTCACACAATAATTTTGAAATTCTGGTTTGCATAAGTAAGACTGAGTGAGGACTTCCATTTTCTTTCATTAAAAAAAAACCAAAACACTTCCAAGACCTTTTACTCATCTCTCATTTTTACACTCTTTTCATTTTCCAGATGGTAAGGATGGTTGCATTTCAGAAGAATAAAGTTTTTAGTGTTTAAGTAGTCTTCTGTGAGAATATTCAATAGAGTTGGAACTTTTCCATTTTGCTCAGTTTCAGGTCAGTTAGTCTTTTGCAGGGAAACTTCTAGCTCTGTGATCCAGTCAGGCATCTTTCAAGAGACACACAGCTTTCAGTCTCTCTTGAACTTCTAATTTATTTTATTTTACTTTTTATTAATGATAAACAGAACCCTTAAAGGCATCTTCATTAAATAAATTTTGCGACTAATGTAAAAAATGTAAAAGCAAGAAAATATAACGGAGCTAATCTAGGATAGAACATGGTTTTCTTGAAATAGCCATCTTGTTCATATGAAAGTCTCAGGCTTTATTTGCTTAATTCATTTGAACCATTTTTACCTCAAATAGCTGCAATGTTACTCCAGCAGATAGTAAATCAGAACATTTCTCTTAATTCTCTTGTCTGACCACTTTCACAGTACAGTATTTATTCCTGCAACTGCAGTGATTAAATACATTCATTGCCTAAAATCATGAAGCTGAAATTTCATCCTTGTTTGTCATTACTGAAAAGTGTACAAATAAGAAGTAGAATGTAAATAGGCACTTCTTCTCTTCTTGCAGTTTGCAAAACATATCCAGCAAGCTTGCAGTGATGTAAAGCAATGCACAAATAACTTCTGATCTGGATTCCCTCATATGCCATACTTACTGTCACCAGGGGATTAGGTGCCAAAAAAAACTCAGTGAAATTTGTAGCATTTCAACACCACATAGCATGCATGTCAGTGAAATGAAAAGCCAGCGCACCCAGTGGTGCCACAGCTGAAAACGCCTTCTGTGGCACGCATTTCACTTTCCTGAGAGCCATGCCAAATGTTATAAAATGCTGAGACCCTTCCATCAGATTTACCAAGCCATCCCTGTTCAGCAGTGTTTTTGACAAGGGACACTATCAAAAAGCAAAACAAAATGCAGAGTTCTATATCCAACACAAGTGGTTAACTGCTGCCATTTCAATTTCTTTTGTACCTTTCCTGACTTGTTTAACATACTAAGTACACTGGCACTGCCCCGGATCTCTGAATGGAAATACTCCAGACATTGATCTGAAAACCTAAAATTTGACACAGAAGGTTTCAAAATGGCAAAATGCTCCAAGTGTTAAGAGTTTGCATTTAGTTACGAGCCAGTTGAAACCAGGGGTTTGACATCTCCTTGTTAATACTAATCTGAGGAAGCGAGTGAGCCACCTGAATGATGCACAGTGTTCCCTTAATCTAGTGCCAGTTTTTTACTCATCTGGGTACATGTTCATATATGCATTTATGTGCTCAAAAGTGGCTGTCCATAAATGAATAATGGACTTTAGAGTCTGTGCTCTTCAGAGGAAGAGCTGTGATTCCCTGAGGGGATTTCAGAGCAGTATCTTTGAGCAAGAGCCTCTGACTAAAAGGATAAGGCTTCTGCAATAAAATTTTTTAAAAGTAATAAAAGAAAATTTACAGTAGTGACACGACTTAGAAGTTCATAGGGAAAGGCATAACTCTGCATGCCAGAAAGTGCAAGCAGGTCCACATGGCACAGCACAGCCAGGATTTGCAGCAAGGATAAACCCAGAGAAAGGAAGGGCGGTATCTCCCAGAGGTACTTTAAAATAAGATCCTGTGGGCTGCAGATTTGTCCAGGAAGAAGGAGGTTTGGATTGTATCACATCCAAGTCTATTATTGGTTTAATCCCTCGCTGTCAGGACCCAGGCTCTGGCCATCCCTTCCTGGACAAGGTTGTGCCTCTCACGACGGTCATGCCCCTCACAGAGCAAGGGAGATTCAGCCTCACACTGTAAATTCCATCCCCAGGCAGCTTCCTTTGCCAGCGTGCCTTGGGAGATGACAGGGCCTGGCAGCTGCATGGCCTTTCAGGAGCTCACCAGCTGACTCCCTGGCCTTGCTGCTGCCGAAGGAATTGCATTTGCAGCCATTAGTCAGGGAAGGGCTTGGAGTGGCTGGCAATGCTTGGGTCAAGGGTAATGGCTGCTCTCATTTCAGCCCTTCCCGAAGACTGAGAGCCATAATGAAGGCAGAGACCACTTGTGTAAAGCAGAGGATATTTTGGGTCTTAGCAAGTGCAATAGCCAGTCTCCTCAGGGGTGGTTCTTTCTTCCATTCAGCTTCAAGGTTTTGCTTATTTAAAGGGAATATTTCCTGTTGTGGTGTTGCTTCAGACAGGAATTCCCTCATTTTGCCTTATCTGTATCCTAGCTACAGGGAGGTGGCAGAAAGGGTCAGTCTGACATTTTTCAACACAAAACTTCTTTATTTGGATGACCTGTTTGCATCCTCAGCAGATCCTTTGCCACTAGGACAATCATCTCTGCTTTGCTGAGAATATGGGCCCTCTGTGGAGGCTGGCAGGCTTCACAATCACTTCTGAATTAAGCCTCCTGACACCCTTGCTAAGCACTTTATCCTGCATCTCTGGAGGAACATTAAACCAGAAAGAGATTAAATAACTTCTACAATGTCACATATCAAGTGTGTGACAAAGCTGGGAAAACAACACAAATTACTGCACTTTATCACTATCCTTTGTCTCCATGAGCTTCCATCTTTTGTTGTTACTTTTTTATATATACTGTTTATTACAGACAGTATTACAGCAGGCACAGTTTGCAATGAGGAGCAGACACCATTGCCCCAAGTATTGTGAAGGTGAAAGGATGGTCTTTGTCTTGAGGAGGTTGAAACCCAAAAGCAAACCTTTCAGTTCCACATGTTGCTGGGATTTTCTTAAGGTACAACTTTGAAACTTTCCCTCAACATTTTAAAAATGCAACTGTCTGTGAAGGAAAAACCACATAGCCCTCTTATGTGAGGGATGCAGGGCTCCAGGAACATGAGGGGCACTGAATTTCAGCTTACCATTTTTTCTGTCTTATATTGAAAAGCATTTAAAACAGACAGGATTTTTGCTCATTTCCTGCAAATGGAGCTGAGAGGAAAAGTTACTGATTGTGCTGACTGACCTACAAGAAGCACACCCACAGCATGCTCAAAATTCAACTCAATAGCATTCCCTATACCAGCCAAACCTGGCCTAACACCAGGATTACAATGTGGTGCTGCCAGGATCGGGCCTGGCTGACTTTACAGATTGGTCACAGGTTTCTCTTTAGTTATGAAACAGCTTCCAAACTTCAGACGTGAATGCAGTGTGCTGACTCACTGCCAGGTATGTCAAGCACAGGACAATAATGTCCAGGAAGTCCAAGAATGTGGATTTATTTTTAAACTTATTTTTATTTAAAGCTTCTTAAATGCAACAGCAGTAAGTTTCTGCTTTTTCAATTCTTCCTTTTTCCTGAGCTACAGACTAAGTCATCAGACAATAAGTAACTCCAGGCACTGAATTTACAGGGAAGTTGTTGCACTTTTCAGGTGGTTAAAGTCATTAACTCATACTTTATTACAGCAGCTCAGGCATGCAATAATCAGCCCCAAAAGTACTGCTCTTTGGGTTTTAATGCTCAATTAATTTTCTGGAATCCACATCAAGAAAAAAAAGGAATGAAACCACAATAAGAAGAAGCAAAGGAAGAGTTATTGTTTCCTTTATTCTTTAATTTCAGTCTTGGTTTATCAGAATTATAAATACTTCAACCAAAGCCCATGCTGGTCAAGCCTCACTGCCAGTCCAAATTGTTCTATTATTTCTGTTGACTCAAACAGGATTAATTGCAGAGGGCAGCCGTGTGGGTCAGACCAAAAGTCAATCTAGTGCAGCATGAGCCTCCAGAAGTGCCCAGCAGTGGATGCCCAGGAAATCCCACACAGATAGGAGAAGCAGAAAGGAGTGCTTTCTCTGGGATACTGCCAATGTTTAGCCTCTCTGTGAATGAGAGATGATTTCATTCTATCTAATATCCCTCGTTAGACTTGTACTCCATTAATCTATCAAATCTTTTTTTGAACAGTTCTATAATATTATTATCCATAGCATTCTGTGGCATGAAGACATATGAAATAACCTTTCAGGATGCTCATCAAAAGATGAGTCCTTCATTTATTCTGGAATTGGCAATTGCCATTTTTCTTTGACATCATGACTTTCCCTTCAGATGTGTGTTACTGGGGCATAGCTGAGAAAAACGATGTTGTAGTCATCCAGCCTCCAAAGACCAATAGCATTCCTTCTTAAAAAGGAAAAATGTTTTCAGGGTAGGAGTTATAAACACTTATTTGAAAAATGAAAATAAATAAAACAAAGGGCACCCAAGCATTTTGCACAGGCCTACAGAAGAGGTTTTATGTCTGAAACACTTAGCAGAAATCCTTTACTGACAAGCTATACTTCAAAGCAGTGCAGGCATGAAGTTTCTGGACAAGGCTCAGCCTCCTTTACTAGAACAGCTGTAGAGGAATGTTATCCATGCAAGCTCAGGAAACAAATATGCAATTCTATATTCATGACCCAACTGCAGTACTCCTGAATTTTCCTACTGCTTGCAAGGCCAAAGTGTGCCTTTCTGATTATCTAGTCTGTTCACATGGCTGTGAATCTTAAAACAGTACTACTGCCACCAAGCCCACATTTTCTTTTGGAGATAAAAATACGTATGCTAATTGAGAATTTAAGAACACTTTTGGGTGCCAGCAATCTGCAGTTGAGAGAGACAATGTTCTATATTTAAAAAAGAAAAATTAGACATAAAAATGTAAAATAAAAAATTAATAAAACAAATGGAAAAGCAAAAAAGTCAACAGTATCAAATGTCTTTGTACAGTGGGAAGTGAATAAGGCAGGAAACAGGACATGATAATATCTATAGGAAAGAAAAGGTTAATGACAAAAAATTTTTAAGCATAACTGAAATAAAAGAGTTCCTAACAATGGTTTTAGTACACAGGGCAGGAGTACTGAAACATTCCTGGCCTTCTGGTTCAGAGAAAGACAGATTTATATATATGATAAAATATTTTGCATACCATTATAACCATTTCTAAAGAGGATGCTAAGCAGCAGATTCCAAATGAAGACTTAGTAACAACAAAATCCAACCATTCCCATGTATGGGTTTTAAAAGAGGCAGACAAGGATCTCTTTAGTATTCATCATCATTTCCAGTAAGTTTTGAAACACTCAGTAACTGCAGAGGATTAAAGGAAGCTGAGTTTGTGACAATACATTAGAAGTGTAAGCAGACATCCTGAGCAATTACACTCCCAGCAGCCTGCTAGCAAAGGCAGTGGAATAGTTACTCCTGGTTTCTATTAATAACAAACTTTAAAAGGTAATAAAAGAAATGCCAATCAACATGCATTTATGAAAAATACATTTTACCAAGTCAACCTGGGAACATTTTCACAGGATTACACATTTGGGTCACCTTTTACACATTCATAGGTAGCTTAATATCAGCACCTGAGACAGACAGCATGAGGACACGGCCCCTCCTGGGGAAAACAGTGCACACTGGGGGAAGACACTGTGGGAGCGGGGACCAGGGACAACATGCAGAGGGACGAGGGGCTCCTCAAACCCTCTTCTGGCAGTCAGAGGGATGTGTCAATGGCCTACAAAAGCTCCATTAATAAAGCAAAAGGCCACCATTAGAGTTTGAGGCAGAAGAAAAGTCTGCCTGGCATAGTACCAGGTCCCCACGTGTCCATCCCAAGCTGGGCATGGTCTTCTCCACAACTTTGTGAAGGGTATTGAGGGAAATCAATATTAAGACTGTGTTTGCAAATATGGTATCAGTTGCTCTAAGGTTTTTGCTCATTTTAGTTCAGCACATACAGCTGATATTTGCACGTGGTTAACAAATACTGATTAAACCTATAAACTCTCCTTTTGACCGGCTGCAAGAAAATGTTGCAGTTTGTGTATCCCACAGAGAACAGCAAGGAAGACTATTCAATAAGATCCAGTCTAAGCAGTTTCTGAAAAATTAATTTAGGAAATACGGTGCCAAATGAATATATATACCTGGTTTTTTTACATCGTCTGTGTTCATAAAATGTGAATAAACTGCACTTATGTTGTAAAATTGAAAACTTGCTTTTCATTTTCTATCCGCCAGCAGATGACCAGTTTTAGCAAATTATCTACTTAATATGTTCTAAAACATTCATTCACTGTATTTATTCAACCCTTTGTTAATTGTTAGTTTTCTAACAAAATACAGTCTTTTAAGTCTGGTTTTAAAGTAAACCTTATTTCTCTAAAATGTGAAAATATTTTCATATTTGCATTGAAGTAACCCATGGATATGCCTTCACCATTTCCCTTCTTTCAGAAAGATTCATAATATTTTTATATAATTATATATAAAAGAAGGAAAATTAAACTTCAGGTGGCCAGTCTTATAAAAGTCTTCTGCAATAAAACAGGTCTTATTTTAGCAAATACTTGTATTTTCTAGAAGTTACTAGTGCAGCAAGTATTTCTCTTCCTTTAGTCTCTGGATGTTTTTACGCCCATATTACATAATAATGAGGATTTTGGATTGTTTAAGATGTGCAGAAGGAATGTATGTGAGAGTCATTGGGCAGGGTTTGTCAGGTACACAGACAGGTGATTTAAGATGCAAGGCAATGCAACCTCAGCTGTTGATACCAATTGAGGAAGTATTATCCTAAGAAAACGCAGGGCAATGAATCCATCAGCTGCTTCTGACACTCAGTTCCTCCCTCCATTTCCTGCTCACTCCCGCTCCACTGACCTCCAAATCCCCTTGTTTCCTATCTTGCTGATTTCTTTTTCAGCATCCTCAGCACTGTTATCTTCCAGCATTCTGTTGCTGGCCCTCCTTCCTTACTTTCTTTGTGTTGTTTCTAAGAGACCAGTTCTCGGTGAGAGCCTAATAACTATTCTGTAAAGTGGGAGGCAGCAAAAGGTGAATGATTATAAGATATCAATAACTAAAAAAAAAAATTCTAAAAACATACATGTTGGACTGATTCCTGCAAATTCCCAAAGATAAAGATATCTTTACAACCACTTAGAATGAACTTTGTGGGAACAGCATTTTTGCAAAGACTGAAGAAATAAACTGTGCTTAAAAATGCAGATGGCTGTATTAATTTCTTCAACTATTTTAGTAATTAAAATAGCTACTGAAAAAGTTCAGATTTTGGAAGCTTTTATAAAGTCAGATCTTATTCTTATGGATATGTTGAAAGAGTCAAAATGGAACTGGCTAAAATGCTCTACACGTTAAAACCTTATATTTTAAAATTTGGCTATTTTAAAGGCAGAAATAACTTAAAAATTAAATACCTGGTGAAATCTTCAGCCAATCTAAAACAAAGCTTAAATGGGACACTGCTCAGCTACAAAACAAAATAAACCCAGTATATGCCTGGCACTAATTACAAACACACTCTTTGTTTCTGAAATACAAAAGAATTCTGCAGATTTAAAAAGGACACAATTTGACATAGTTTACTGCCATAGCAACTGGTACCTACATCTCATACAAATGGAAGAGATCAGCTGAACTCTTTAGTTGTTTTCATTTGAACAGTTGCTGTCAGAGTTTCCCTCACTGCAAGGACTTGATTGTGCTGGGATGTGTCTCATTTTTATGCTTCTTTTCTTAAAGAGCAACATAGAGATACGCTGCTGGAAATGGGGCATTTGTGCTCACAAAGCCCAGCAATGTCCAGCAGGACTGAGAAATGACAGCTGCTTTGCAGTATTCTGGCACTGACAGTGCAAGATAGAAATATTACTTTGTTGACCTAGGAGCATTTTGAGACTATTTAAGAGAAAATTTTGTCCCACCCTCTGGATAGTGCTTGATGAACTCCCCACCAAAAAAATGCATCATATGCAGCCCACTTCCATCATCGGTGCCCAAGAAAATCAGTCTGCCCCCAAATCTGGGTTACAAGCATCCCATCCCTCTACATCCTCCTTCTTCCCCCACACCAAAGCCTAGGAAAATACTTTGCAGTGTGCCTGGGTTGCAAATACGGGCTCTGGAGCACAGCGCAGCCCAGGCGTGATGGACTGACATGGGAGCTTCCTTTCAGTAGCCTCTACAATTGGGCATCCAGACAAATGTGGTGGCTGGGAATTAGAAGAAAAGCTGCCTCTTGAAAAGGTGACTCAAACTTTTCTTGACCTTTCCTATAAATGGAAAGATAAACTGTTCACAGCTCAAGTTGTGAAATCTTGTATGCGTTTTTTCAGTCTCATAGTATCAGTAAGTTTTCAATCAGACTGATGCACCATTTTTACCTTTTTTACCACATATTTGGTTTAGTTAAATGTCAGAAACTTACTCTGAATTTTAGAAAACATTGCCATGAGAAAATAAGACATGCCACCCTTGCACCTGCTCTGCATCCCTGCTAATCTGGGATCTAGTCTCCGAAGGGGGAAAATACCAAACTAATGAGGGAGAGAAGTGTAGGAACATTTTCTAATTCACGAAGATGTTTTCTTTTTCTCTGAAAGATTAGTGTTTTAAGTTTCTCTTCAAATTTCCCCACTATTAGTTCCTTCTAGTCCCATTTCTGTCCTTTTTAGCACCTGAGTGCTAAGACTGTGGTGCAGCTGTGTCCACAAATTCATTCCCTGTCATGTGAAAAAGCGCAGCCTCTTCTCAGCTTTTAACTTCTTGCCACCTTCTCATGAAGTGTCCTAATTACCTTGCCTGGTGCAGTCAGTCTTTCATACACAGCAGGCACATTCCTTGTTGTCTCCTTCCTGAGTTAAATACAGGAGAAGCCATTTTGCAGCACCAAGGGCTGCCCAGAAGTACGAGCAGTTCTCAGCTGACTGCAGCTCTGAGGCACCGCCGGTGCTGCTGCAACTTCTCTTCAAGAGAAATTTCTAAAGTTTCTAAAGTTTTCTCAAGGTCCATTTTCTTAAAAGGAACTGGTCCTTTGTATGCATATGTTAGCCAGAAAACAGTTCAGCAGTGCAGCAGAAAGAAGGAATTCAGCTTCTCCCCAGAAGAGGAGAAAAGGCAATGCTCTGCAGTGTGTGGAACCCTGGGCCAAGCCTCTGAAATGGCCACTTCCAGGCTCTAAGAGCATTGACAGCAATTCAGGGTTCTCACAGAATATTCCCAGAAGAAGTATCCACTCACTTTGAGAAAAGCATCTAATAAATTAGTATTTTCCAAAAGAAAAGTTTTTGCTTAGAGTCCACTACTTCTCTCTCTAAATTGTACCAATGTAATTTTAACCTATTTGAATACTTGACCATGCCACGTGGTATCAGAGGCACTAGAATCAGGGATCACCAGCTATCTGTGGCTGAGAGTCAGGAATGTGTGAATTGCTTAAGGAATTTTTACAAGTTTTTTAGTTTGGGTTTAATTAGAACTCCAAAACTCTACCTCTATGATCAATGGCATTGGTAATTTGATTTAAATCTGGGCCATACAGAAATAAAATCTGAGTTTTTTAAACTGAATCAGATAAATTTAAAAGAGAGTTTAACCTGGATTTCACTCCAATTTTCACATTAACAGAAGTAGTTGGATTTTTCTTGCTCCCTGGCTGATTGTCAATTGTTCTTCTTAAACATAAGACTTCCAATATTTCCAAAAATAAGGTATTTCTCAAATGAGTGACAACAGCAAGGGAGTGAAACAAGTTCAGCTTGCTGGCACTGGCTGCCACCTATTTGCTGTATATGCTGACCGGTCACATTGAGTATCAACTATCAAAAGCTTTAAGCCATTTGTGGACAAATCCTGGATTTTGAACTGCAGACTAAGGGTCCTCTGTTCCTGTGCCCATGCTATAAGGAGTCCATCAGTACTTAAAATCAGGTTTGCCTAGAAAGTAGAAGAATCCCAATAAAAATATTTGTACATTAGTTTTTTTATGACAGAGAAAAAGCCTTTCTTAGTTTGATTCAGAAAGAGCCATTTACACAAATCCACCAGCTCCTGTTTCTGGGAAACCTCTACTGCCTAATTGCCAGTCATGTGAACTTCTACCAGCATTAAGTAAGTTTTCAGAATTTTTCTCAGGTTGGTCCATAACTTCAAACCTAGGTTGTCTCATGGGCAGAGATATTCTGGATGCTGCTCTCAGTCACAAAGTCTTTGTAGAAATTGCCTCTCCTCACTACGGAAAGAGTGTGAGGAGCTACTATGCTAAGAATGTACTGAATGTAACTCTTGATTCTTGTGGCTGTAATTTCATGGCTGGAAACAATGGAGAGGAGCCATCAGCATGTGACCAGCCAGCTCTCCAGAGGCTATTATCAAATGCTCTGGGAAACACAGCTTGGCAACCCTGTAACCCCCAATAAACCCCAAATTCCCAGTTTTCCCAAAGAGCCTCATTCCAGAGCACAGCAAAGAGCTATGAGGCATTCATTTTTAATTTACATATTTATGTATATTTCTACATTTTGTTATTTTTGCTTATGCAGTCATGCAATACTAAGGAACCTATGTTGTTTAGTTAGTACTGGCTATGGCTGCTGATGGTTGGCAACATGAGCGTATGAAGTGTAGACTATGGAAATATTTCCTTTGACTAAGATGTCTAGAAAGCAGGGAGCAAGGTGAAGGAAGCTTCAAACTGTCATCCAGTCTCATTAAATTTGAGAGCAGGCTGCAGACACATAGGATGATATCTGAGAGAGCAACACTACATGCTTGCCCTCCTTTTATACTCTTCCCAAGCACACACTTCCAGCAGACAGGTAGCCTACATGGGCCTCTGGTTGAACTCAGTGTGGCCACTCACACCCCCAGGAGGGGATGCCAGCTGTGGGGGGGAAGGTCTGCTGGGCAGCCCCCGGTGCTCCATGTCCCTGTCCCCTGCAGACCCTCACCCCGCAGATCCTTGCGTTCCCTGTAGGCTTGGGTTTCATATGAAAGGATCTCAGCTCTGAAGAGGCATGGTATGCAGGCCCATGACCTTCCAGCATGGTGCCAGGACACAGGGAGGGACTGCCCAGGAGTGGGTCTGTGAAGCACACCACAAAGAAGCTGTAGCGTAGACACAGCTGCGGAAACTGTGCAAATGATGTCAATAAGAGAAAGGTCAGATCCTGGTTCCTAAAATTACTTGCTTTCAGTTAATGTCAAACATATTGCCAAAGCATTTTACACAATTTCAATTATGCTTTAAAAGACTCTGCATTGTGAAGTTAAAGTTTAATTATATTATCATTTACTCTGAGGAATGTTTGTGGTTTAATCACTGTTTATGTTTATTATCTTTTGGTTTACATTTTTTCCCAGATTAATAGATCATAAGATACACGGCATCAAGATTTCACATTAAGGCAAGATACTAGTTTAACATTATGTGGTAACTCTTTAAAAACCAAACAATTGTCAACCCCCTGCCACTGAAATAACTGTCTGTTCCAAATTCATGTCCCTGGAAACAACAGATTGTCCTCATGGTGAGGTGGCCAGTCAAATCACTAATCAAGGGCTGGGGTCAGCTCTCCTGCTGGTGAAACACTAATGACTCCATGTAGCTGTGCCAAAGGGGATTTTGGCCCTCCAAAAAACTGCTCACAGGATGTTCATTATTTGATCATATGAACATGCTGTGGACATGTAATGTCCTTCAAATAATCCACCTCAGAAAAATGACTTTGGGAGGTTGGATACACACAGAGAGGATGTATAAGGAAACTAAACTGTATGTTAACTCCATGAATGTGGTCCCACGTGGCTGCAGGACCCTGCAGTGTAGCTAGTAATTTCCATCACAAACCAGCCATGTAATTACAGTCTAACTGCAGAACTAATGCTAATTTCACAGGAGTTCAATTGTGCTCTGAGTCCTGATCGTGCTGTCAGATACCAGGTGCCTTCCCAGACTATCCAAAGGTCAGCCCTGACCTATAAATGTTGGAGCACATACAGAAGGCACTTGCACACGCTGGCATTCATGCATAAAGAAGGGGTAGTCAGCAGGAATTGGATCACCAAATAGGAGAGTCCTGTATTATCAGATCAAGATTTGGTTTATACAAATTTATCAATAATGCCACTATCAATAATATCATTGTAGTAACTGTAGAAAAAGAATTTAAAGTATCATGTAAAATCGGTGTAGTCATAATACTCCACAATTTCCAAATGGTGAGCAAATATCATAAAAGAGAGGTAGAGAATGAAGACTTTTCTTTCCCTCCTTCCTACCCAGCTTATTTGTGACAGACTTTTGACTTCAGATTACAACGCAGGTAGGACAAAATCTCCTCAAGGTACATTCAGACTATGTGAACACCAGATTTCTCTTGAAGAAAATGTGTGTCTTCCAGTGCACTCTCAAGCAGAGAAGAAAAATGCTGTGCAGTCAGGGAAAATGTATTATCATAAAATAATACACATACTGTACTGTACTGTATAATACATAATACAACAAATATAAATATTCATATATATACATTAATATGCATGAACACATATGAGTCTCTTCTACTGTACTTTACCCTGTTCTATACCAACTAAAACACGCATGAAGTTTTCTTGAGCTTTAATATAGAGTGTGCATTTGCAAGGGCTGCAGAATCTGGTCATATTAGAAGTAGTAATAGTAATGCCAGAGTTTGTCCACATTCCTTAGATAAGTTACGGGCTCAAACGATGTGCAGAAGGCTGTCATGTCTGCTACTACCTTACCAAAATCCACGTGGGTTGCTCAAATCTAGATAGTTAATTCATTTTTTTTTTTTAATTAAATGACAGACGTGCCCAGTATAAATGATGAATGTGTGTGGAGACTGTTAAACCACTTATAAATGCAGACATTTCTGCAGTCACTGAATCACTTGCAAATAAATTCTGATTTCATTCTAATGCATTCTGCATACTGAAGGTTCCAGCAAATATTTTCTGTGACAAATTCTCAGCTGATGGGTGCTACTCAGCATTCACTGAGCACAGCTAGTAACCCAGTGTGTAGCCCTCACTTTGATAGGATGAGAAGGAAGACTTTGTCAACAAGAAAATAAGGAAAAATGATTAATTCATTTCCCACATGCATTTTAAGGCATTCAGAAACATTCATACTAAAATTCACGAGACTTTGGGGATTTATTCATACCAGGAAATTTGTTTCAACTCATTTTTATGGGCACAGACTTAGTGAATCACAGACTAGTGACCAGCTCAATTCTTTCATGATTTTTAGTCAAAATTTTTCCTCTATTTTTTTAATATTTTTTGTATTTGATGAGACCTAAATATATGTGTGTATATGTACATGAGAAATACATTTCTATGTAAATAAACAGGACCAGGAAAAATCATGTCAGGGATGGGAAATACCATAATGGTCATGTGCTTGGATATTTGTAAGGGAGGAGATGATTTTGTGACCAACATTGCAGTCTTTTCAGGTACTCTGCCCCCTGAGCTTTCCTAAATAGAAAACTGAACTTACAGGAGAATGAATCAGACCAAACTTTACCCATCCAAAATGTAGGCACCAGTTAGGCTGGTCAGCTGGATGGTCCTTTAAACCCAAACAGAGATGGCCCTTCCACAAAGCAAGTCAGCACAGCAGTCCCAGAAAGGGACAGAACATTGTCTGGACTATTTATCTCCATCTATGGGGAGATGGGACTGTGGGGGCAACTTAGGCAAATAGCTTAGTGAGAAATTGAAGTTTCAAGTACATCTGCATAAGTCAGATGAATCTCAGCCTTTTGTCTAAACTTGGGAAAATAACCAAGTAAAGTAAGGAAGTCATAAGAGATTCAATTGGGTTTTTTATTACACTCTACAAAGCTTCATATAAATGCTGGCTAAGGCATTTCTTTATACAGAACAATAACATGAACTGACATTGCTGGCTGCAATTTTTTCTCCTTTCATTCTTCAGAGGCTGAACATGGAAAACAAGTCACAGGGAGTGAGGGAAGCGTGAAAAATGTGTCTCTGTCTGCAACTGCAACCTTTTGCTTATTAATTCTCAAAAGACTCAAAGCAGAATCTCATGGAAGTTTAAAATTTGACAAAGCTTTAAAAAAAAGGGCAAGTCTTAAAACTTTTAAGGTAATAAATCATAGTCTTAAGATTGGCCATTTTTTAAAATGTCAGTTTAAGATTAAAGAGCTTGAGAAGGAATAAAATACTTGGTCTTTTTTAATTATTCTTTTTCCTAGTCATCATTCCTGTGTTGCTCTTTATTTTGCCTACAGAAAATTCATTTCTCTCTGTGTGCAGTTAAATTGCAAGGGACTAAAGTTTTCCACAGCTTTTTGCATGGAATGTAGAATAACTTTGGAATGGGTTGTTTTCCCAGTGTAAAACACTGAAAAACTATCTCATCTTTATCTCCTATTAGATAGGAGAAAGATGCATCAGGTCACACATCTATTACTCAAATCAATTAGACAGAGTATCATTCTACTAAAAACACCTCTGTAATCGCACAAAAAGACCACTGAGGTTGCAAAGTACAAAATAGAGATGCTAAAAAGTCCCAAAATTAAGGACTGGGACTTTGTTAGGCATCAGATCCAAAGAGCAATTTAGCATTCTCATGCTGTGTGCAGAACTACTGGATGCAGGAATCAGGAAAGCAAGACATAGCGATCTTTCCTCTGTAGCTTACGCAATCAAGTCAAGACTACATATACGCATATATATATATTTAATTTTTTTGTGCACTTGGGACTTAAAATTCAGAGTTTACTCTAGCCAGTGGGGGAGGAACTCTCATCATCATGGCCTATGAAGAGAAAACAAGTGAATAGGTAAAGAACTTGACCAGGAGGAAATACAAGCTTAATTAACTCTGAAACAGCTGACTGGGAGACTCTACTGACCTCTGGGAGGGTCATCTGGAGATGGAAGGCACAGCCACACCCTTGTCTTTGGAAATCCCACTGCACTGCTGAGCATGGAAGTACCATGCCACCAAAAAGGCAAGAAGTGAGAAGCGGCTTCAGGCAGGCCTGGCAGACTGGCCCCTCCAGGGAGTTAGGTGACATTTAGGGACCCTCTCCACTCACCTATCTGGGTCATGGTGTGAGAAACCAGACAGTTCACTCATGGAGAGGCAGCAGGTCTGTCCAGCTTGATGTCTTGCCTCCAGCAGTAAGGCAGTGCCCATCAGCTGATGCCTGAGAAGGATTTGGAGAAGAGGGCAAGCTGTACAGCCATGCTTCCCCTGTTCCTGCCCCACTTTGAGATGTAATTGCTGCTTTGTGTCTGATACCCTTGATGGCTTTTCCTTCTGTGGCCTCCCCCTCTAACATCATGAACAAAGCCAATCTCCTGCAGCAACAGGAGACTGTGCCCCTAAAGGGAGTGGCAGGTCCCAAGCAAGCGAGGGGCCAGCCAGCAGCAGTGTGGGACAGGCTTTCTGCAGAGCTCCCAGCAACCAGGTGCCTCGGCTCCACTCCAGCCTGACAGAGGTGCCGAAAATAGCTGGGCTCAGTCTGGCCTCAGGACTTTAATGTTGTTCCTTTTATTGCTGAAGCAATAGCATAAAACATCTGAACAACAGTTTCAGAATGTAATCTAACACATTGTTTTGTTTGCATCTTTTTAAAATAAAATTACTAGACTATAAAGGCATTCTGTGAATTATGCTGGCTTTCATTTGCACTGGAATATGATGTTTGAATAAGAAAATTCAGAATAATAGTCTGCTGTGTCAGATACCATGATCACACAGTTCATATAGTGTTATCATCTGAGAGAGGACACTTCCAGAGCAGACAATCCTTAGTTTGTTTGTTTTTTTTTTTAATTAACCTACTAAACTCTGATCTATGGCATGGATGCTACAGATGAAGCAAAGATGTTCCTTCAGCATGCTTTAGACATTCCATGGGGGTCCAGAAGACCCTCTCTCAGCAGCCACCTTCACAGGACACCACTACTTGACTTGGTCCTCCTCATCACCACTCCAAGAGCTCAAAGGAGATGGTGCAGCTACCCCAGGGAAAGATGGATTTTCCAAAAGACTTCGGCTCCCACGAAAGCTGAGAGCATTTAAAGTTTCATCACCTAATTTAGCTGCCTGCATGGGAACTGCTGGGTGCTGAACTCTTTGGAAACGCCTGTCCTGTGAAACGAGCCTCCAAGCGTTTTACATCACAGCTGACAGTGTCAGCGTCGACTTCTACACGTTGAGTAAGTAAGGTCCTGACATAATACACTATAATGACTCCCTGTGCAGCCCTTTAAGGCTTTTATGTAAAGACATACTTAGACGTCTTAATAGCTCAGAGTTGTTACTTTTACTACTCATAGCTGTCTTACACATGTGGGTTTATATATCGATTCACGTCAGTGTAGCTGCTAGGTGAACATACACACGTAAGCCTTGGAATTTTTCTTGGAATATACACCAAAGCTCTTCCTCCTCCCTGTGAAAGAAATTATGTCCATTTGATGGAGTGCTTTCTCTGGTATTCAAAAAAGGCCACTGCTACAAGAGTTATTCAATTATCTGCCAAAAAATTAGTTGCAAACATATTCCTGTCTGTGTACCCACTAAGGTAAGATTTTTACAGTCTGGTAAATTAAGAAACAAGAAACAAGTAAACAGTCTGCATTTAATTCTCAGGTTCTTTAATTCATCATTCTTTCTTTTCAGCTTTGAAGAAGTTTCTTCATCTAACTGTTGAATTCATGAAAAAAAGGAGCTTATGTCTGGAGCAGTACAGTAACAAGAGAACCTTTAAATTGCATGTATGTTTTAGACAACACGTGTACTTTACAAATATGCTCCATGTGGCTATGTTTAACAATCTAAAGTATATCACAGTGAATGAACATTTAAAAGTAATCATGTAAAAGACAGGGTAGACCACCTCTGGATTAATCACTACAACTTTTGGGTGGTCCAGGATATGCTCGTAAAATTTTATACTAAGCAAATTTAATATTATGTAGAAAAATCATCTTTTCAGGATATTTCACCTCTGCATTCCTGTGTCTGCCTTTCTCCCTAGCAGAGCCAACATGGCCTCAGGCAGTAACAGGGGTTCAGCTCCTGGGAGTGGAACTGCTCTGCAGACCCTTCACGGATGTAGGACTGACTGTGCAAGAGTGTATTTGTTGGTAGATGACGGATTTTTCCACTGGTACTTGCCAGACTGACAAACCAGACCAGCTCCTCTTCTTTCAAATGGATTCCTGATGCTTCTGAGACTTTGAGAAAGCCTGTATATTAATATGTTTGGGTTCATTTTTGGCAAAGCAGACTCTCTGAACTCAACTCAGGATGAATGCTCTTTTCTTCCCTTAGCCTCTAGCAATATGTAAATAGGTGAAATCACCTCTTATATTTGAAAAATAATTAAAAAGGTAGAATACTATCTAGCTAAATCTACTTTTTCAGATCTGACATTTATTTCTTTCTCTGTTTATAAAAACTAGGTCACAGTTTGTGTTCATTTCAAAGAAAAAAAATTTAAATATACTTTTCAAGCACAAATTAATGCTTCCCAATTATGCCTTCCTGTGGTGTTCAAAAAAAGTTTTTTGAAGCAACAAATTTAGCAGAGAAGAAATGAAAACATTTCTATTAAAAAAAGAAAGGCTGACTAAATAATTTGCTGACTAAAGCCATAAAGTAATCAGGTTAAAAGTAAAGTAAGGTTAAAAACAAAGTAATAAGGCTAGCAGCATCTCTCAAAGGATATATTTATTGGTTATCATCACAGTTATTACATCATTCACAGATAGTACTGGTTTTGTTACAAACATGGAGCTTTCAAAGCACTAATAGATAAAAAAACTGTCCATGAACAAAGAATGAATGAGTGGGGAAAAATGTTTTTCTGTAGAAAGATATGTTAATTTTCCTTGTTATAGATGTCTGCCTATCTATGGATGTCTTCTATTCAAGCAATAAAATAATCCAAAATCAAAACTTGCTTGCCAGTGGTATTAAATCTTCCAGGACCTTGTTCAGCTTTAACGGCAAGAGAGGAAAGAAGAGGGCAAGGTCTTTGGTTCTCTCTTTGGTGTGCTTCCCAGGTGCTGCATATCCAGTTCAGCACTCCAGCATTCCCCTCATACCAGCACAACAGCACTGGGATGGCAGAAAACACAATTTCCTCCAGATCATTATTAATTTTCCAGTAATCATAGAATCACAGGATAATAGAATGGTTTGGGTTTGGATGGACCTTAAAGATCATCTACTTCCTAACCCCCTGCCATGGGCAGGGACACCTTTCACCAGACTGGCTTGCTCGAAGCCCCATCCAGTCTAGTCTTGAACATTTCATCCACAGCTTCTCTGGGCAGCCCGTTCCAGTGCCTCAGTACCCTCTGAGTAAATAATTCTTTACTAGTATCTAACCTAAACCTTCCGTCTTTCAGCTTAAAGCTCTTCCCTCTTGCCCTATCAGTGCACAGCCTTGCAATGCGTCAGCTCAGGGGAAAACTCTGTGTGGAGATCCATAGGAAGAACTGTTTCCCTTACAGCTCTTGATAGAGCTGTGGTTTCCCTCAGGGCCCAAGGAACGGTAGCTGTGCTGATTGCTACCAGCAGAAGTTCTTGTCACCTTCAGGAAAATACGAGTTTATTTCCCATTCAGCTGAGCCATCTTCGTTGGATGCAAACAACTTGGTGAAAGGCAGTGACAGAACAAAGCATGCGCACACCTCTGTTGGCTGTGGTCTGTGGCTAGATATGCACCAGCTCTTAGTTAACATCTAAAGGAAGGAGAGGATGAAATCAGCTCTGGCATGCCTTTTGGTGGTCCTGCCAGAGTGAGTCTTCACCTAGGTGTGGGTCCAATGCAAAACAGCCCTGTGAGGGTCAAGGCTGCAAGGAAACTGAAGGAAAACTTGGCCAAGAGACCAAGACAGAAATTTGCACTGCTGCTGACCATATTGACTTGACTGCATGGATAAAAATCTTGCAGTTACAAATAAGTGCATTAAAGGTTTTTTTAATCTCTCTCTAGCTTCAATCCCATTGTCTGTCATGGTTTGACCCCCAGATGGCAAATCAGTTCAAGGCAGCCACTTGCTCAGTCCTCCCGCACCCCTGGTGGAATAGGGAAGAAAATCATAGGAGGAAAAACAAAAAACAAGTGTTGAAATAGGAGCAGTTTAATAATTGAAATAAAGTAAAGCAATGTAATACTAATAATGGAAATAACAATAATAATTGTAATAAAAGGGGAAGAGCTAAACCCCAAGTAAGACAAATGATGCACAATCCAGTTACTCACCATCCATTGACTGAGGCCTGGCATGACACCAAGTAGCAACTGGCGCCTTCCAGCCAGCTCTCTCCAGTGTGTAAACTGGAAATGCCTTTCTGTGGCATGGCATACCCCTTTGGCCAGTTTGGGTCAGCTGTCCTGGCCAGGCTCCTTCCCAGCTTCTTGTGCAGTTCCTCCCTAGCAGAGCATGGGAAACTGGAAACTCCTTGACTCAAGGTGAGCACTACTTAGCAACAACCTAAACATCACTGTGGTATCAGCATTATTCTCATACTGAATCCAAAACAAAGCACTGTATCAGCTACTAAGAAGAAAATTAATTCTATCCCAGTCGAAACTGGGACATTATCACCAAAATAAAGAAAAAAAATTCAACTCAATATTAAAATGCTCTTCATTGCTCTGGCTAAGGTTCTAAAAGAGGATAGATGCCGAAAAAAACTGTTCCAGGCAACACCACTGGTAGCACAGATGCAATCAGTGAGGTTTTCACATGGGAAAACCTGCTCCTCACTATCTTCATTTTGAGATAGCTCTCTAACACTGTCATTTTCCAGCTCACATTCAACATGTAGCAGGACTAACAAGTCGTCCCTCTAATCCACTGGCCGCAGAGAATATCTCTGCATTTATGTCCACAGGCAACCATGTATTAATATAAATACAAACAAAGCTGGTGTTCCTGGCCCGATTGTTCAGAGCTGGCAGTAGAAATAAAGCAATAAAACTGTTAATAAACATTTTGAAATACCTACTCAGTCACAGCTAAACTAGACCCAAACTCAGTATTTTTTGGAAACAGGAAAGAAACAGACACTTCATTTCTGTGCCTCAGCTACACATGAGCACAGTCCTTGTTTGTAAACCTGGCTCAGGCTTATGAACCTTAAAGTTACAATAGCATGATGTGCACAAAGCTGTTTCCATTCACCCTTAGCAATACCTAATTGTGTGTCTTCTTTTGGCTTGTTCCACAGTACACACAAAGAATGCTAACACAAAAATGCAAAAAGCCTGGGATATTGTTGGAGAGGTGGGAACCCAGAAGACTTTTTCCCTCAGCCTGGAAGATTTTTTTTCCAGGAAAATAAATTTTCTGAGGACTGACATAATTTAGGACCCATTCCAGATATAATTGCGGATTAAATTTTTTTCATCAAATATGGGGTGAACTGGATCAGGCTTCATTTAAGATGAGCAACAGATATTTATTTGGGCTTTGCCTTAGGGAATCATCCCTAATAATCACTCTCTAGAGGATCTAAGCCCCAGTGATCAAGAGACTGTGCACACAATAAAAAGACTGTCTAAAGGAGTTTAGTCTATCTAATGTACAGACAATCAGAGAATCAGCTGAATGCCAGCTGTATTTACTTAGTCGGTTTTTCTATCTCAAATATACACAATGTGTGGAATTTCTTTTAAGATCAGCTGAATATTGGTTAAAATTTGACCTAATAAATAAAATGGTAAATATATATTACAAATATACTCATTCACTGATTTTGTCCACTGGCTATTTAAAATAATAGTGTATGATTAAAAATTGTTTTGGCTAAACTGAAATATCAGTTGTCCCAACCATTAAAATGTCCTGGCTGTGCTCCTAGGTGATGACAGTACTATATTTAGTCACTGAGTACCACCAGCTGTCTTGCTAACAGAAGTCTGGCATTTTCCTTAATTGAGAGATGCAGTATGTGTGAAATGATACCACTCACACTCACTCATGATAATACTAGCATGACCTAGTTGAAAGCTTTTGATTTTTTTTGCTTCTTTGTTCAGAAGAATAACAGTCGGTTCAGTAAAATGTTAAAAACTGAAACCTATCCAAGGGGTTTATAAGTAATTCTCTGCAGATTATGATCTAGAAACCTCATTTTTCTGAGTCTCCTGGCAGAGAAGGGCAGGTGAGGGGGGTGAAATGGAAAATATAGCCTTCAACATTTGACAATTTCCTTCCCAGTCACCCATATCTTGCAAGTCTGGGTGATGTTTTCTTAGGTTTTTTTCCCTGGCTGGACACTGAGCAAGAGATAGCTCGGAGCGTTACATTCTGGTGCACATTTCTGTCAGCCTTCTACCTTACAAGCAGTGGTATAGGTGGGGGTGGATGATGGCTTTTGCTGCTGAATAGTTAGTCTGTCCCAAAAATTTATTTGTGAATTCTGATTTGAATTCCTAGTGCATAAATTTCAGAGATGAGCCAGTGGTCCTTTTTCCACTCTCACTCAAACTGTATTTCCCAGTAGGCAGGACAAACACCAGGTCAGAAAGATAACCAAGTGCAACACTTCCCAGGAGAGCACCTTGCCACTGGGCGCTGGGTGGTGGGTAATGTGGGTCATTCATTCTCTCTTGTTGAAATGCTTCCACTCATATTCATAAATAAGCATCCACTGAAGCAGCAACCAAAAATCTGAAGTGCTCCTTGTCAAATGACCTAATCATCAAATTAGAGAGATGTATATTATTTTTTTATCCATTAAGTAATTAAGTTTTCATTGTTAAGTGGTCCAGGCATGACAGAAAAGCCATGAGACCCCTGCCTTGTCACACCACTGCAGCTTAGCACTTGTGGTATTTCATGAGTGGGTCAGTCTGAGGTTAAAATTCCTGCTGTTGACCAGACAAAAAGGGAATTGGACCCAAGGTTTCCCACACATGATGTGAATGTCCAGCTTGGCCTGGGATCTAGGGCACGGGAAGAAGGAACAGCTGTAATACCAGCTTCTCTGGATTACCTCATTCCTCTTATGAATCTGGCCCTTAGGTTATTTTTACAAAGTCCCAAAGTGAAACCAAATGATTCAAGGTGAATTAAATGTTGCAAGCAGTCCAGAACTGCTTTTTCTTTTTTTTCAGCAGACAAGGCTTTTCAGCAGAGAAAATGTTGAAAAGCCTTGTCTGGGGGAGCAGTCAACTAAAACAGTCAAAAAGGATGGAAGAATGGTTGTTGAGCAGGAAATATCCTCAGTTATTGTGCCTGCTCCTGAAGGGCCAGCTGGAGCCGGCATGTGCAGCCAACCATCCTTACTGAGAGTGTGATGGCTTGTGAATGGGCAAAATAAATATTTAATCATATTTGCAGGCACTGCAAGCAGGTGAGGAAGCCAATCCGCAGCTGGAGATTCAGACGTGAATTCAGTTCCCAGCTGGGCCACAGAATTTCTGTGCAACCTCAGGTGAGTTGTTTACTCTCTGGATGTGCAAATGTAAATTCTTGTAGCTCTGTAAGTTTCTCTGCTTTAGAGGACTGGTTATACCAGCTGGAAATCTTGGCACTGACACCTCGTGGCCTTTGGTATAATAAGGTGAATAATGCTTTCCTAGATCTTGAGACCAGAGACTGATAATAAAGTCACTAGTGGGTCTCATGTGTGCCTATTGTGATGGGCTCATAAAGGCCTAAAAACCAGAATGAGTAAAACAAATAACATGGGAACACATTAACCAGCAATTTATTGTATGCTACGCAACAATTTGCTGTGTACCATTTCACACTGTGATCATGAGCTTTTAAATCTTTAAACACAGAATGTTTTCCTGTTCTCACACACTCGATGCTTCCTCCAAATGAGGAACTTCTGGTGCATATGGCACATCAGCCATTCACACATTCATTGTCCTGTGGAGTCATATTTTTCAGGAATAAAGTTGTGACTTTTTGCTTTAGAGGTGATTAAGAAGACAGCTGAATCCACGCGGCTTAGCAAAACAATATAGTTGGTCAGCATTTCTCACCATGTATTAACTGTGAAATGTACTTGAAAATTGAGATTTTAATTAAATATCAGTGTTCTTACCTGACATCACTGGAGGGTCACTGAGCAACACAAGAATGCAAATGAGTTCTGGCCTGCTTCAGCAGTGGTTAACAAGCCAAAGGAGGTTGTAAGATTTCACAGGAAAGCCCAAAGAACTAAGGAAGAAATGTACAGTGTTTCCAGCCTGTCAATAAGCAAAGATCATCCGATCTGTTTTTCTGCTTTTCTGTTCTACACTTTTATCTGCCTGGGGAAAAATCTGGAAGGGATGAGCAGGCTCTCAGTCACTGTTTAATTACCTTGCTTTTCACAAAAATCATGAAACAGAAGTGTTTTGTTTTTCATTGCAATTCACAGCTTCTGCACACTAAATGCCTTCAGATTCCTGCAGAGAGCTAAATCTGGTGTGCGGGCTGCAGCAGGTAAACAAGGTACATCTTAATGAACTGCCAAGTAATAACGTGAGGGAGCTTTTTAACACGGCTTTGCTTTCATTACTCATGCTATACTCCATGAGTGCTCCTATAGCCTCTAAGCCCTGAAAAAAAGTGTTTGTCCCTGTGATTCCTGATGCAACATGACTAGGAGACACAAATCTGACCCTAATTTAGCACGGCTGCATCACATGCCTTTACAAAAAGACTAGGTTAATTTTTTTTCTTTTTCCTTTTTTTTCTTTTTTTTTTTTTCTTTTCGGCAAAAGAGGAGAAGTGAAAAAGTTGAAGAGCTACATTTAATTAGCAAAGATGTTTGGTTTCAGGACTATGCCCAGCAGGGTGGCATTTAGTAACAACACTGCCTCTTCTAAGAGTAGCTGCTCCGAGTAGAGTCATCCAGTTCTACCTGCTACACAAACATGACATGAGAAATAGGTCCTTTCCAGAATATTTTAGGCACACAAAATAAAATGTGACAAGCTGGTGCAAGCAAAGAGGTCTTGGAAGCGAAAGAGGTCAGGGAAAAAGGAAGCTCCCCTGACAGGACAGTTTGCCTTACTGCAACTTGGGCACACACTCTTTTGAGAAACAAGAGTAACAGTAACATCTGTAAGCACCTCCGATCAGCCAGCACTTTGGCATGGACATTGTGCTAAAAAGGGGTCTTGAAAACCAGCCTAAAGGACAAGACAGAATCCCATTATCATGGAGTGGTTGCGGCTGAAACAGATCTTGGGGGATCATCTGCTCCAATCGCCCATGCACAAGCAGGGACACCTAAAGCAGGTTTCTCAGGATCATATCCAAATAGCTTTTGAATACGTCCAAGGATGGAGACTCCACAACATCCCTGGGCAACCTGTGGTTATGCTCAGTCACCCTCACAGTGAAAAAGTGTTTTCTGATGTTCAGAGGAAACCTCCCATGTTTCAGTTTGTGCCCATTGCCTCTGGTCCTGTCACCAGGCAACCAGCAATAAGTGGGATGTTCTCTAGGAAATGGTTTTCACTCATGGATTGCAAGACTCTGGGTTTCTGTGCTCACAAAGCATGAGATGGATGACTTGATAAAATTCTTACCAGATTATTCACTAAACACAGCATTTAAGAAACAACAGGTCTGCTGCCGACACTAAATTGAAGACATTTCCTGGAAAACAAACATACAAAAATTCCGACATTCTTTATCCAGTATCTCACTTCACAGTAAGTCAAGGGCTGCATTTTCTATTTGAAATTGCTTTGCTTCTTAGGATTTCTATCAGGGTTGCTCATAATGCCACACTATTATTTCATATGCTTCAAGGTAATTGTTCTCCTTTATAAATCAGCGCCTTATCCTTGCTCCAGAAATTTAAGCTTTCATTTTGAGCATATTATAATCATTAGCGTAATTAACATTTAAAGAAAATGCCAGGTAGCCACTATAAGTCCTCTGATGTTGCAAACAATGTGAAAAAAGCAGCTTTGTTATGTGACCTACACTCATTTATCTCAATGCAGTATTAATAATGGAATATTAATTACAAATAGTAGACTATTTCTTACATCAACATTTTAATCTATTTTAGGGGTCACTATTGTGAGAACGTCACCAGCAGTAGCAGTTGTTATAGAAAGGTGCAACAGGCTGCTTGCTATTGTCATTGATGCTGTAGATCTCAAGCATTTTTTGCCAAGGCATAAATTACTTACCAGAAAGAGAATATTCTCCAGATTCTACACTGAATGAATCTGCTGCCTTCCATTCCCAAAAATCACAACCAGGTTACATGTCTCTGTGTCTCTCACAGTGATTCTCCCAAGTCCCTTTCCACAGTGCATCCACAGTAAAAAATTGGCCAAATGACCAATAACTAATTTAGCATTGGTTGTATCGTTTCAAGTCATAGTACATAGCTCACTCCCATCCAGCTGCTTTCACCTGGCCCTGGATTATTTGCTGACTCACAATGGTCTGTTTCTTAATAAGCATTGTAAATGACTGCTAGCAACCAAAGTAGACCTCCACAGCAGAATGTCTGTATTATGTTCTCAACACAGAAGCCATATGTCTCCAATACCACACACTAATGGAGAAAAGTGAGGTTGTGGTTTTTCTTCCCTTATGTGAAGACCTTGCTTTAAAAAAAAAAAATCTGATGGAATTTGCACAGGAACCTTCTAGAGCTGACAGGCTATCAGGAGTACTGCTTAGACAATGCAAAGCCCACAAGGGTATGTCTGCAGCACCTGAACTTGCCTAAAATGCTTTAAGGGCTTGAAAATATTTCAGGACTTGAATACCTTTAAAGACCTGAATCTTGACACTGGAAGCTACATTTCTGAAGGATGCAATTTGTGAGATGATCGTTGTCCAATTTAAAGGGCCACAAACTACAAAAGATGAAGTTTTTTGATGCCTTTGGGATCAGGAAAGAAAGTAATTAGGGAGCTTCAGGGTGAAGCAGCACCTCACCATCTTCTAGTTAGTAGGTGTCCCCCAGCTTCAGAAACCCAGCTGTGAAGGGCCTCTGAGTGGGAAATAGGGAAGTAGCAGGAAAAGTGGAAGTGAAAAAAAAATTACTGTTTGGCAAGGTCCATCAGAAATTGGACAGCTGAATATAACAAATGATGCCAGAAATTGCTTTGAGCCTGCATCTTTGTGAAACACAGTGACTGTGCAGAGACCAGCCCCATTTCTGTGAGGTGTGGACTTACAGGGACTCAGGTAACACAGCTTAATGACCAAGGCTGGCAACTCTTGTAGGAAAGCCCACGTTGGGAGTTCTGTGTGAATCTGAGCATGTTAAGCCCTCTCCAACCAAATGTAGTTTTTACAAGTGGGCTTCTCCCCTCTTCCATATTCTGCCATGAGGAGAAAACAGGCCAATTCAAGCTAGGCACTTTCTGGCTTTGCTCTTTCTTGACTAAGCTAAGCACAAATGGCTAAGGAAGGAATAATAAATCACATGACAGGTTAGTCTCAATAACTGAAGCAGAAATCATAAAAATTAATAACTCAATAAATAAATCTGAAAATACAGAAGGATCCATCTATAAAAGTGTATGTCTCTTTTGCATTGCTCATTTTTCACTTCCGTATGTAAATTGCATTGGGATGTCTTCAATATTTTCCGTGCCCATTTATCTTATGATATTTTCCTGTTCTTGCCTCTTTTTTCCTCTCTGAGGCTTTCCTAGCATTGTGGTTGGAGAGTGCAGCTGGGATACAGCTGTGTACTGTCCAGCTATAAATGTTTTCCCTTGTGCTAACATTGTGACATTCCCTACTGCTTTGGTTTCTTGAATGCTGATGCTTAAAAGGCAGATTTGAAAAACCCAAAACTGCTCTTTTTAGCCAACAGTTCATAGCTCTCCCTTTGTATCAGCAGTTTCTAATTAAACAGTACCATACTAGAAGACCTAAAGATCATTAAAGGTGCACTCAGGGTGTCCAAGAATAGCAACACAATGCAGATGTTGTTTCCACAGTTCAGAATGGACTGGTCAGTCCCCTCATTGATTAGCAATTGTGCTAAATGTTGTATAAAATCCTGACCCTAACACTGCTAATACCTATGGAAAGCCAAATAAATTCTTTCCAACTTTCACAGTGAAAAAAACTTTCAATTTTATGATTTTATAACCCTGTCATTAGCAATCTTTGAAACAGCATTCCACCCCCAGGTTGCATTCTGTGGTTATGAACTTCATTTGATCACTGCCCCATCAATTTGACATTAACTACTACAATTTACAACTGCTCTGGCTTTCCCTCTATTATTGCCGTACCTCTGCAAGTGCAAAAAACTGCTGCCCAGGGGAAGTCTGAAAGAATGCAATGTCTTGTTAAAACCTGAAAGGGCAACAGCAGTGGGGTAACAACCTCCTAGAAGAGAAAAACCAAAGGTTGATAATGAATAATGCTTCATTCTCCGCCGTGAACACGGGTGACCTGGCATGTAGACCACAGCAAAGTAGTGAATAATTCACCGAGAGAGTCACAGACCTCCTGGTAGACCACAGCATTGCTTTGTCTCACAAATATGTTCTCCCACAGAACAGGGCTCGACAGGATATTTCAGTCTGCAAATGTTTAAACAAAGGCGGGTGTGACAGGGTATCCAAGGGGAGCACCGCGCATGGAGCGGGCCTGTATGCACGGATGTTTCTCCTCTGGCAGTCCATTGACAATTCCCTAGGCCCTGAGCATAAGGGTGATGGAGAGAAGAGTGGCTTTGATGGAGATGAGGCACACAGCTTATGTCCAATTTCTAACCCAGACAAGAAACCAACTACACTCTCAAAGGGGGATATTTAAGCAGCATTAACTGTCTTGGCTGAAGAAACAGGAGCATGGATATTTTGATCTGCAGCTGGAATCCAGGCTGATTTCCTGACCTTTGTGCTCATAAAAGGAAAATCATCCAAAGGAACCACTGGGGCTGGAATATGGTTCCAGTTTCCATGTGAGTTTCTTTCTTTGCTTTTGTGGGTTTTTTAGCTTGAGAGACAAAACTGAAGCCAGGTTTGTTTCATGGTTTAGTTTGCAAATGTTTGTGTTGCTGAACACTATTCTGTTTTGGACTCCTTTTGTCTCTGAGCCCAAGGCTGTGAATGTGGGCCTGGGTCCTGGGGGCTGTGCCAGTGACAGAAGAGTGGTGCAAAACCCCCTAAATCCCAGCTCGGCTCTGGGCTGCTGTTGTGTTTGGGAGAAAAGCTAGAAGGCATTTTTGTTAACTTGGATATCAAACTGTTTATAGAAGCTAACATTTTAACAGTTTTAGCCATTTCTCTAGCTTTTCCATCTTTGTAGCCAGAAATAGTCTGAGGCTAATCTTATAGAATATCTGAAGTTTAAATTGTTTGATCTGATGGGGCTACTGAGTTAGTCAGTTCTATATCCATATCCTCTCATGTTACCTTACTTGCATGAAAAAAATTGATTTAATTGCGGTTGTTTCCTGCATATATGATAGTTAATGTCTACCCTGTGCTTTTTTCCTCTTATCCTGACACAGAGATATTCTCAGGTTCTGTAATTTGCCAAAGTATCAAGACACTATTCCTATGTTCTTCCTCCTGATTATCCTCCCATGTTACACAACCTTCTATAGATCTTTTTTCTAACATACCAGACAGCATCTTATTCTCTCACACAGTGAAGGATATGTCTGGTCTGTCAGCCAGGAGGATGAGTCCTGTGACAGGAGGAGGACGTCCAGATGCTAAAACTTTAGTATGAGACCATGTGCTTTGGGCATGGGGCAATGAGGCAGAGGACACAAGTGCCAATGACCTGGTGACTGCTGTACCTAGCTCAGGAAGTCACTAACAGAAGAAATACTTCAGGTTCTCACCATGCTTCAGACACAAGCAGGGTGCAATCGTCAGTGCATGGGCAGGGAATGCAGAGACCAACAGCAGGACTCTGGTGCTGTGCACAGAGCCTCCAAAGGAAGGAAATCATGCTCCGCATGAGACATCTTTCAGTCCCTTCCTTCTTGGCACTTTTTCCTCAGCCTCACTGGTACCGACTGATACTCAGTATGACTCAGTTCCACTCAGCATCACACCACAGAGGAAAAGAGACACTGCTGTTGTGATTCTATGTCAAAAAGCTTTCCAACTTTTCTCTTTACAGATCACAGGCTGGGAGAAGTGTGACCACTCATTCTGAAAATCACCTTTCCAATCCATGCAGTCCTGCTCATGCTTGCAGAGTCTCTTTACTGGAACGCACAGAGAAACCTGGTTTAACAACTAATGAGAGAATTATTTCAGTTGTTTTTCAAAATAGGTGATTTTCTCTCTATACTGCAGACCTGTATAAAAATTTAATTGCTATAAATGAAGCCATTTTGGTGAAAGTGACTGTATAAAGATGACTATTCCACCTTTTTTATGGTGCTTTTAACACTCACATCAGACTGGTTCTTTTCCTACTTAGCAAAGCCAAAAATGTTCTGTAATAGCTGATATCTTTATTACAGATTCTCAGAATTATTTAGTCATCCTTTTTGACTGGTTCAAATGTATTTGAGAAGCTACACCTACTATTTACAAGCTTCCAGTGTAATCTTTTTATTTTTTTCCAACCATCAAAGTCATATGGTCTCCTGCGAATTAGCTCATGGAACACAACTTTCTTAGTGTCTTTTTCATTATTTCCATCTATTATATACTACTCTCAAGCTGAGAAGAAACTTTAAAAGCACACAACTAAAGAATCTTTGTTTATTATTTGGAAAAGTTTGGATATATTTCCTTTGGCCAGATTTTACTGACTATGACTGGAGAACTAAATGTTCCTGGTTTTTTCCAGTAAATAAGCTTTAAAATGCAATTTTCTGACTTGTGGATAAAGCAGAAAACAAAGCTATTGGTATCAAATGAGCCCTCATATTTTTTAAATTGATGGATGCCTGGCAACTTCTATGAGAATTTTATCTGAGAACAGACTTACTTATTGTTCAGCTTCCAACAGCAGGATTCACAGACAGAATCCTGCCCCTCGCTGTCTCCTGTTTTCCTGCTTTTAGGGGGCCTGGTTTAGCTTCTGCATCTCAGTGGCATCCAGGGGAGCCTGGAGCACTTTCAGCCTCTGAGAAGTCACTCAAAGCCTTCAGAGGAATGAGTCCATCCTTTTCAAGGATGGCTTAGACAATATGAATGCACCACAGAGGTAAGAGAGCTGCAATCCCATTTCAAGCAGAGATACTCTGATAGTCACTGCACAATGCCTCCTGCAGATTTTAATAGGTGTCCCACCTCACTCAAGAGAGACCATTACCAACACAGTACAACTCCAATGGTTACTACTCTGCCATTTCAATCTGCTTCTTTGTCAAGGTGCTGCCCCGGCTGCGTGGCATCGCTTGCTATTACGAAGCTGTTAATGAGACTTTATGTACTGACAGTACAGAGCAGGCCCTGTTCCCATGGTGCACAATGAGAAGAGCTTCCCTTCTCCAATTACCCCTCGGAAACAAGACAGACAGAATCTAACCTTTTGCCCTATGAAAACTGCACACTGTTATGAAAGTCAAAATACAAATTATTCATTAATTTTGTAACCATGTCTAAGGGAAAAAAAAAATAGTAGGCAAAATAGGACTCTTCTATTTTTACCCATGTGTCTAGTTGATTACATGTCATTCTTCTCACACAGAACTAAATATCTTAAATGCAAATAGCCAGAGGTTGTTGTACGTTTTTTGCCCTTTTCACAGCTGTTCATTACAGAGCTCAACAGCAGCTGACAGCAGGTGAATGTGTGGATGATGTGCCATGGATATATTCTGTTAAATAGAATGAATAAACCATTAAATGATCTTGTTTCTTGCTATGCCTAAATGCAAGCTTCACCTTCAAGCAAAGTAGCATTAAATTCTGTATAGCAAATCCCTCTTGTATTTTGCAGCACATCAGTCATGCAAATTTTATGCTATAATCTTTTAAGCAATTATAACCTCCATTTATTTTTAATGATATAGTGTATGTATCCTTTTGCTTTTAGTTCTAGACAATTGAAATAAGGATGCATGAACCTGGAATACTAGACTACTTATATCTGGTTCATTTTGTAATCTGTATTTGGTGTTTTGTATAACTTGTTTGACCTGGGTAGAAATGAGTGACAATGTATCATCCCTTTTTGAGAATCAGTATCTTTAGAATTCACTAATATGTTAATTTAGCTGTATGTCTGTATGCCATTGCTGTCGTAGGAATTGAGAATGATTGGGAGCGTTATTTTAGAGGGAATGCATATTGCATGTATATAATATATATGCATGGGTACAAAGTAGACACAAATTTTACATTTTAGGTATAAGGAATTAAATTAGAAATAAATTATAAAATTATTCCCAAATCATCATCTCAAAAAAATAACCACAAAATTTTAACCACTTTTTGATTTAGAAATCAGATGCTGGATTTGGAAGCATCTCTCTTCAATGAAAGGTTTATATTTTCTATATAAATATTACTTCAGATGTAGCTCTGCTCTCCATTTGCTCAAGAAGGGATTTATTTTCCCATGGCTCTGAAATGAAGGACCTCCACTCTTTCCATGACACACCATCCACACAGGCATGACCCTCCTCCAGCCTAAAGGCTGTTTGACCCGATCCACAAGAGCATGGGTTTTTGGAAGGTCAAGCGTATCAGAGCATTCCTGTGTATGAGGAAGAATGAAGAGAGAGAAGTATGGGACCAGACTGGGCTGGTGACTACATCTGAGGGATGGTATCACTGCACAGCCATTACTCGACCTCCAAATGTGAGGCTTGGGGAAAAAGTGACCAAAGACCCTTCAAATATTAATCATCCCTGCTCTTGTGCCTTCTTGCTTACTCTCCCCATCTTGCTTACACAGTAGAGCTTTTGTCTGGACTCCAAAAGCTGGGAAGAAGCCTCGCACCTTCAGAGACCAGCAGTGCATTATCCACTCCAGGAAATACAGGAGAAGACATTTGTCTTGGATCAGTAACACCTGCATCTGTAAGACTTGCATGAGCGATGTGCAAAACAGAATCGACTGCACAAGTGAGCAGTTCCAATAGCACTAAAGGTCAGGTGGAGGAGAGAGTATTTGATGTAATTAGGAGTTTTCACATTCCTTCCTTGTATACGAGCAGAAAGCAGTGTGAACTTCTTCTCCTTCCATTCAGTAAAGCTCAGGTAGAGTAAGATTTACTAAAATCAAAACTATAAGGCATATGATTTACAAGCTTTAGTACACCTGAGATATCTTATCCTACCAGCCCACAAGAAAGTCAGACTCAAGCCCTCCATAGCCATCTATTGTATTTTGTGTGGAATTAGGCTGCATTGCACAGTTGACCTAATGCTGCTTCTTTGCAGCCAACTGTGGGCTAAAAGCAGGAGAGATATTTAGTTAAGTTTAACCCTTTGTCTTCTGCCAGCTTCTGGAAACATGCTGGGTGCTCTATAGTTGGAGTTTTCTTTCTTTAGAAAATTCCTCTGAAACCACTTTCCAGAGAACACTTTTTTCCTGTCATACTGCTGCCATTTGGCCACAATTTTGACCTGATGTGCTTTCAGAGACAGCTGTGTCATTTCTCTTAAACATTTGAAATCCACAAAAAAGTTATCTGCAGAATTGTCACAGCTTTAGAGTGGGTTTTGCCACTAGCAGAATTAAAGAAGCCTGGCAACAGAAGCATATAAAATATGGTATTAAGAAGAGAAGGAGACAAAGAACAAAAATAAAAAGTTACATGTAGGCTACAAAAACATAAACTAGACCAAGATTTATATATTAAAAGATACTTTAGTAACATTTAGAGAAGTTGCATAGTAATGAAAAACAGATACAAAACTAGCTATGTACAATACTACAGATTTGTGCATGTAAAACTATCATAAAAAATGAACATTGAAATAAACCCAGATGAACAGACCAGAAAACAAAGACTAGCCCTGTCAGCATACCAAGTTGCAGTAAGATTAATATGAGCTGCAAGTGTTGTTCCCAATGTATCTCTCTACACTCATCCATCATCTCCCTCCATGAAGCCAACATGAGCTTGTGGCCTTTTTGCTGCCTAAGGCAACCTGGTGCATATGTGCTTGGGAGTAAATATAGATTACTTGTCCAGTCCCCAAACCAACAGTTCTCACATGTTGTTAGCCAGTGGGACATTCTTCTGTCCCCTTACTGAGAATACCCAGGTTTTTCTCCTGGGTGTCACATTCACCCCAGCTATGCTGTGTTATTAAAAAAATTGGTCTTTCAGAGTCCCACACAAAAATTGGTGTGAAAAGCTGGGCACTTCTAAAGTAAGAAGTATTCAGACACTTATTTTAAAACTGTGAAAGGCATATTAACTATAGAGGAAGCCTAAGTATCTAGCTCAAGCTAGACAGCTACTTGTGAATGGTTAACATTAAGTGAATTTGGTGCTTAGAAAGATGCATCTAAAGCCCACTGCACACACAAGTAGCTGCTACAGTCCAGCTGAACCGGTCCACAGCCTGAATACTCATTAGACCAACACCTGAAAACCACCATAGGCTCACCAGAAGTTTCTTCCTACTCTCCGGTACACACTGGATGAGCTTTGAAATTAGCTCACCTTAACTCGCTCCCATCTTTTTAATAAGAACAGTAACTCATAGTGATACTTTTACAAACCCTTACATACAGCATTAGCATCAGCTCCCAATTCCCCTGCCTGTGTATACAGAGCCCATAGTATGCCCCGTGTTCACAGCAGAGATCAGGGGGAAGTGGGAATTCTCAGAGCCTGTCCCTGTGTGGTGCCATCTTTTTCCTCCCTCCCCAGATTTCCTCTGGTGTCATCTCTGATGTCATTACTAGCATGGAGCGGGGCTAACACATATCTCACAGGAATGTCGTGGGTGTTAATTAATAAATGCTCGTAAAATGCTTGGAAACCTTCAGGCTGAAAATTGTATAAAAGCTTTCTTAGAAATATTGCTCTTATTTTCTGTATCCAGATACTACATCTCCTGAGGTCTCTGC
Source organism: Phainopepla nitens (assembly GCA_013400175.1). Lineage (NCBI taxonomy): Eukaryota > Metazoa > Chordata > Aves > Passeriformes > Bombycillidae > Phainopepla > Phainopepla nitens. Next base: position 681,714 of record VXBQ01007007.1, on the reverse strand, counting down.
AATCTGAAAGTAGGTCAAAACTTGGCTCTTAATAAGCTAAATTGGGAATTCTGAAATTTTCCTCCAGACACAATTTTGTACTACTTAAACTAAGAAACATGAGGCTCGCTTCCCTCTACCCAAATTCTGCTGTACAACAGCTGAGGACAGCAATGAAGAGACCAGAAGATGTGCTTCTCACACCCAGCCAAGGTGCATTCGCTCGCCAAATGTTGACCTCAAAGTGTCAACCAGCCCCGTGCTAACATACACCTTGGTTTCCATGAACTTCAAGACTTTATGTTTTGGCTCCCCCAAAAAGTCATCCATGCAAAATACCATTTAGAGCATTAAATGCTTCCTTTTGGAGGAGCCATGATAAGCCAAGTGGATGCAGACATTTGTTTCATGTCATTTAACCAGGTAGAACACTGGCTGTTAAAACTCTCTGTATGTACCAACTGGAACGGTGTTAGCCCCTACAAGAAATACATGGCATGGCACTTTTCATTTCCATTCTGTAGGAACAGACACGGCTGAGACATAGGGTGCTTCCTGAGGTTAATGATAACCTGAGGTTAATGGTTTCTGGCTGAACTTTAGGCCCTTGGCTTCCCCTAACCTGTCATTAATCCCCAGGAAATGCCTGAAACCAAGCGTATTATTTAAATCTGGCAGCAATTAATTTATCTCTGGACCTTACAGATGCTCATATTAAATTAAAAAGAGGGTGATTTATGGAGAGTACCAATAATGTCCAGATCTAGGCAAAGATAGATGTTATCCTTAATATTTAAAATTCAGGTTCCCTTTTTTACTGAGTCATTGACTATCAGCTGTATTAAAGGGTTTTATTTAATTATTCTATCAAATAAGATCTTTTCCTTAATTAGTCCTTTTAAAAAACACTTTATCTTGTATATTCTGCCAGCTGCACCACAATTTTATCTCTTTTCCTCTTTGGGAGTGTTTCATGAACATTGTTCACTGTTGCTTTGAATCAGAAAATACATGTATTTTTCGCAACTTAGTTTAAAAAGAAGCAATCAGAAGAAATGCAGCGGCATATGTAAGAAACAAGAATCATCCTCTCATTCAGCAGTAGATCTACAAGTCTCAGACAAAATAACAGCTGTGGTTTTATTTCTACATATTAAGAAGATAAACCAAAAACACAGTATAAGGTTGTTGGTTTCTACAGAGCCAGAAGGTAAAGCTGTACATTGGTTTCTATTCTGTTTATCTCTGGCTTTGAGGCTGAGGCTGCCCACAGTGTGCACACTCTCTGTTAAGGCTTCTGAAGCCTTACCAGAGCTCTCAGTGATGTGGTTTGGCAAAAGGTAGCACTAAATCACCATCACAGGCGTCAGTGCAGTTGGCTCCGTAATTGCAAGCAACAGCCATAAATCCATTGAAACGAATCCATGTACCAACTGAAATAAAATCCTTAATCTCATCTCCTTTCTGTTTTTCAGCTTTCACTTTCAAGTCTTATCACAGTATAGTGCCATTAGCTCTGTAGATAAAATGGGGTCTTCCAGACTCCTTAAAATCTGAAATTCTGCTGTAAAAACAGCTTAAGAAAAAGAGACCTTCTGAGTTAAAGGTCAACTGCAAGGGGACAAAAATCAGAGTTGTGGATTTTTTCCTTCTTTGCAGAGAATTCATTCAGTAATACGTTTCATGAAAAAATGGTTGCTGAAAAACCGCAGTTTATGCTTTAATATTTCTGCAAACTGATTAAACCAATTCCCTACAGAAAAATTACTGCCTGTATTGAAGTATGAGCTCTACTGATACACAGGATTACTCCACCCCTAGAGAATAAGAGGAACAATCTAACACGTGGTCACACATCTGACTTTGTGCAGCATTAGTACTCCCTTTCCTGAAATCAATCTCTGCTGAATATTTTTTCCTTAACAGCCTCTTCTCCCGTGTTGGTTCTGCTGCCTCTCAGCAGTTTCTTGCATAACCCACCCGTAGAGAGGAAGACAGGGCACTGCAGTGGCTGTGTTACCCTGGTAAGGCTCCTCCCTGCCAAGGAGGGTCTCAGCCTCAGCACTGCCTTCCCTGTAGCAGCTCCTACCCCTGATAACACCAGTCTGTCCGTGCAGAGAGGACACGTACACTGCTGTACTCCTGTGACCATGAATACTGCTATGAACATTTTTGTGAGAAATGGAAGACAGACTTCGGCCTTCTCCACTAACGTGTGGCTCCTTCATGTTTGAAGAAAATCATCTTTCTCAAGGTTCATTTCAGAAAGTCTTTTTTAACCCCCTTTTTTTACAAGCTTAGCCTCATATGGGAGGACTTCCGCATCTCTTTTTGTTACAATATTTTGTCTTCATTCTGAAAATACCACCATATGTGTTCCAGCAACAGGTGTTGTCCTGTTTCATAGCAACTAATTAAAATATATGTGCTGCAAGAAAGGATTACAGAAATATATCTATAAAATATTATTCAGGGAGGGCAAGGGCAGTCTATGTCACAGCCGTACCTGCCCCGTTCCTGCAGTCATGTGTCCATTTCTTCCAGCATGAAATCGAGCAGCTATGGACCTCCATCAGTGCACTAGAGCCTCCTGTTCCTGCTGGTACAAGCAATTTTAGACTTTTCCCTTGGAGTAATCAGAATGACAGAAGTTTCCACAAATTTTAATGAGCTAAAGAAAACCTATTTCGAGTGTTCTTCTAAACACTTAGGATTCAATCTGTATCCTACATTATTTAGGAAGGATTTGCTATGCACTTTACTAAATTTTGGTGTGAAAGATAGAGTGTGTTATCATGCACACTTTGTGGAGATCTTTGTGGCAAGAGTCAGATTCAGTGATGTTTACGTGCTGCTTGGCAGATAAATGCTATTCCAAGGAAAAAGAAGCCAGCTATCAATATACAGCCACATTTCTTATGGTTTCCTGATTTTCTGCCTTTTGGTATACCTAAATCCTCTAAATATGAGCTACTGAATCAGTATTTTGTATGCTCAGATGTAATTAAAGCTGTTCAGAGGACACGGATTCCATTTTGCTCTAAATTTCAAGGTTTCAGGATTTGTTTTCACTATACAGAGGAATGAAAATAACCCCCTCAAACATTTTTGCAAATGGAAATTGTTATGAAATGTCTGTTTCTGGATATAAAACCTGATCTTTTCGGCTCAAGTTCTTTCTCCTCTAGCTATAAGCGACAAGGGAACCCCAGGCAAAAACTTTCTCAAGAAATGTTTGTCAAAACTGATATGTTGATACAACATTTTGGCTTTGATGAAGTGATATATTTCATTTCACTGAAAATATTCTGACCAGCTCCAGATGGGATTGACTTATTTAAGAAAAGGATTCATTGTGAGAGTCTGAATAACCCAATAAAATAATAGAGTAATCCATAGGGGGGTGTAAATAAGCCAATAAAATAACATAATAAAGCAATATTCTTCAAATCGACATTATTGGATCTGAACCCTTGTCTTTATGTCTGAGATAAACTCATACAAACAGATTTAAATAGTAGAAAGGATGTTTATGTCCATCCAATATAATATTGGCCTTTTCCTTTAGAATCCTGAAGCCATAGGAAAGTAAGGTCTGAATCCAACATTCTCCCTTGCTGAAGAACTCATATACAGAGAAGACATCTGGGTAAATTTATGAAACATTTTTCTAAACTTTTTTTATTAGAGGAGAGCCTAAAATTTACCCAGATAGTTATTTCTTTACTATAAGGATGTGCTGATAATTGAAAATGTTTTCCTACAACATAAGCTACATTCTCCTGATGAAACCTCAGATAATTAGTTTAAGCAAACATTTAGAGGATCATCAATCCACTTAGAGGATAACCTGTAGCAGTTCCAGGTGCATTTCGAATATAGTAAAACTTCATAAGGTCCTCACTTGTAATTCATTTTTCTTAAGTAAAAAATATTTCTTGAGTTTCCCAACTACCTGTGTTTTCTGCATTTTTTAACTTTTTGAAGAGAAGAGCAAATCAATGAATTTTACACAAAGATTTCTGAATCATATTCATATTATTCATTTCAATACATAACCATATATTCAAGTATTTGAGCAATATTTTCTACATCAGCTTCAGCTACTATGCCACATGTAGTAAGGGACCTCAACCTCCTTTTCAATACAGGAAAGGTAGTCGAATTGTCCACCAGTTCACTAGTCACACTGCCATAATGATGTCTGGATTTAAGTGGAGCTCTGACCACCAGAATATGTCATGAAAGCCTTGGCACAGCCACCTGATGCAGAAAATGTAGGGTGGCTGACTTCTTGTGAACTTCACACTTATCAGGGGCTGGAAATCCCTGCCTGAACTAGAGCTTTGAGTATTTGCTGTGGAATTTCCCGAGCCATCTGACAAAGTGCAGGCATCACATCAATAGCTCCTGCCAAGCCATACAAGTGATCCAAATACCTTTCCCTCTTAGTGTGTCAAGAAGATTGGTGTGCTATCAGCCCAAGCTAGAATTAAGTCACAGAGATGGCTTCACTCTGAACAGGAAAGAGGGGATAAATAATCATTTGCTTTGTTTTCAAAACCAGGGAAAACCAAGACTTGCTACATTGATTTTCAATGAAAATGTGGCTGCCTAAGCAAGGCTCTACCACTGTTGATCAAAGAAGATAAGTTTAAAAATCAATTTTTGTTTTGTTTTGTTTTGTTTTTGTAGGGATGTTTGCCTAATTAATATAATTGCAGTATCTATTTGATCCAGAATTAGAGCAATTTGGGTGGGGTTTGAGCGCCAATAGGGAACAAATCCTGCTTCCTAGTCTTGTCTCTTGGGAACAGGCTGCCAAAGCCCACATAGACCGAAAAATCTAAATTGCACTGCTTTCCTTTCAAGAAAATTCCTGGGGCCAATGGAAACATATGAGGTTTTATATCAGGTCATTAAATTGTCATGCTTTGTCCTTTGATTAATTAAAATCTTCTTAGTTATTCAGACTTCTGTGCTGCAAGCTGAAATGTAAATGAATTATAAGATTAATCATTTAATAGAACATCTACAACTCTATATTTCTTCCTACCTGAGAAGTTAAAATTTGATAATGTATTTCTGACTCCACAAAATCATCATTTCTCAGTGTTCAGAGTAACTACTTGTGTTAAAAAACTCGAAAATATATTTTATAGCTTCTATATTACAAATACTCAAAAAAAATCTTCTCTTTAACTATCCAACAAATGTTTAAAATTCTGTGAAGTTCAAGGAACTGAACAACATCATACAGACTATTTTGATGTTTTCCTATTTTGACTAAATAAGCACACAATTGGATTGATATAGATCATAATTCAATATCTTCCTTTTTTATTCCTCTGTTGAATAGGAAAAGCACTTATTCCCATGACTATAATCTATTTTTTAATATACCACTAATGATTTATTATAGATGTCTCCTGGGAAAAGAAAATGAGCTTCTTTTGCATTCTTCTGATGACTTCAGTGATGAAATAAGATATTTTATTTCATTTTCACTGATACCACTAAGTTCTAAAATCTCAGAAAATGTGTATTCCTCAATACCACTGGAAACATTCAACACAGATGTTTGCATTCTGCATAATTGCATTGTCCGTACATATTCTATTTTAAAAATCTCTGCTTAGTGTATATGGAAAACTACTCAATTACTTTCAGAGTACTTTGTTCATCTAGACATAATATCTGCAATTCAATTAAATGCTTCATCTATTTTCTTCCTGTCATTCCAGGGTATAGACCTTGATTCTGTTAATCCAGTGTTGGTGCTTGTTGTGGAAAGGACATTTTGAAACTCTTTAAAACAATGCAATACTTAACAAATGAGAAGAAAACAGAGTGCTTTCACTTAGGAGAAGCTACTATGGGATCAGATCAGTGATTGCTTCATAACCACAGCTTTTCTCTGGCAGGCAATTAGAGATCATATATGCTGGATTTGTCTGAAATGAAAATGAAAACTGAAATGCTTAGTTTCTGTTCCAGCTTCAACCAAGAAAAGAATTAACAGTTCTACAGATTAAAATTCTGTGAGCAGTCTCTGTTCTTCACCTGCTTTTTTAGATAATTTTGTAATAATTTCTGCAAGAACAAGTCATAACTTTCAAATGGGAGATTTGCAGGAAGAGAACTCACATGAATTACTGCGGAGTAAATCAATACTAGACAACCTGCAAAAATAGCAAACATTTCTACAGATAGGATAAGAAATGCCTACTTGTCCCAGATAAATGCATTTGCAGGCTATTCTGCATTGCATTGACTTTTGTAAGAACTTTTCATTATGCTATCTGAGAATATCTAGGCATTATTGGGTGAAAACATTAATAATTGTTGCATTTTCTTTCATTCTCGGTCATTTCTTCTTTGTAGAGGATGTTTATCTGTTTTGGTCCATTCACTTATTTTGTGTCCGGTGCTTGTATGAGCCCAGTTACTTGGGAAAATCAATCCACTGTCTCCAAGGAGGTCCCTCTGCTCCATGAGGTCATATTGAGGCGTGTGGCTGCCACTCACCACTCCTCTGGGACATCCCTGGGGATGTCACCCTGCAGCTGATGGAGAGCGCAGGGGAGGATGGGGCACAGGTGGCAGCCCTGGGGTCTCTCCTGTGGGAGGTTTCCCAGTGCTTCTTTGGTCACCAGCTCTGTGCTGCTGCTTGCTGCCTTCCCTGGGGACTCTCAACCACTTCCTTTTTTGAGGTATCTTGAAGACTGACTCTAAACGCTGGGCTTTGCCTTATATCAAGAAGACTGAAGTCTGGAACTTACTGTCCATATATCTGCCCAAAGCCAGACTCCCTCACCAAGCTACACTTTGACATAGAGTAGTTTTAAAGAATTCTGCACCCCAAAATTGTGTCCTTTGTTTGGAGTATGTGCTCCTTTCCCAGCCTCATCTATTTCCTTCTGCTCCTTTACATCATGCTTTTAGCTTGCTAGACCAATGCACTTTATGCTCAATCTACAAAAGACAAATTACTCAAGCAAACAGCACACAGAGGAGACAGCTTATGACAATAGCATCAGGTGTTGATACTCAGGGATTATTACTTTATAATAGAAGCTAGAAGCTAGAACAAATCGTTTTTCATTAAAGGAAGTCTGCTTTCTCAAATGCATGAAGTTTATATAATAGTCAGAAAATGGCCAGTTCAGCAGATTTTATACACATAAATATTATATGTAATATTTTATGCATAAATGTTCCAAGTTTACTCCAGTGTAAAGCTTCCCTTTAAAGAGTAATTCTCACCCCATAATTCACTTTTATGATTTTCTTAGGGCTTTAAGTGTAAAAGCTCAATCTGGTTTTGTTCTATCCTTCCTTAAAAAAAAANACCTTCCCAAAAAAAAAAAAAAAAAAAAAAAAAAAAGCACAGAACAAGTTAATTTTTACATTGAATCTGCCAAAGGCATGTTGTCACATATGAAGCTAAACATGTCACTTTTGCAAACACATGCATACACACATGTGCACACCCAGACACACAATGACTTTTTAAGACTTAATGACAATAGAAATAGTTTCATGTGGAAAAAAGGAGGCCCTGACCGGAGCTGTTGACTGCAGCAGGCTGTGCTCATTCTTGGGCTCCTCTCCAAACCTCCCTCCAGCCCTCCTGTTTCACATCTAGTGTAAAGATATTTCTCTCCCCCAGACAGCTTCTCACAAATCTGAAACGTGGGCGTTCTGCCAGATGCTGGATCTTAGGCTGAGTCCTTCGCTTTACTGCAACCCTTTCTGTGTCCTGTCCCTTCCCTTTGGTCTCAGGGAGCTGCAGCAGACAGCAACAGTCTGTTTGTCCTCTTTCCCCCCTGCCCTGGATGAGCAGAGGAGAGCACTGACTCCTGCTCAGCCATGGGCACACATTCTTAGGTGTTTTAATATGACTTCAAAAGAGAGGATTTGGTGAAGCTAACTGTGGAAATCACATGTGTTTGGACTGGAGTGTTATCAGTTTTGAACCACTATAGCTTCACGAGGGGAAAGTCCTGCTTATCAAGCCTATTTCCTTTTATGACAAAGTAACCTGCCTAACTGATCAGGAGAAACCAGTTGATGTAATTCTTTTGGATTTCAGCAAAGTTTTTGATAGTTTGTCTCACAAGATCCTTCTGACAAAATGTGTAGCACATGGCTGAATAAACACATCATGTAATGAGTGAGCAACTGGCTCACAGGTCGGGCACAAAGGATTAAGAGAGACATCAGCAAATGAGAGGGCTGGGCAATCACAAACATATGAAGTTCAACAAGGGAAAGTGCCAGATTCTGCACCTGGGACAAGGCACCCCAGAGGGACAGACAGACTGGGGAATGAGAGGCTGAGAAACAATGCCCTGGCAAAGGACCTGGGGGTCTTGGTCAAGGAAAAGTTGAATATGAGTGGCCTGTGTCCCTAGGGAAACAGTCACAGCACCAAACCTGACAGAGTCCAAGAAGCTGAGGAACACAGTGTGATTTTTGGGAGTGTGGTGTGAAGGGCCAGGAGTTGGACTCAATGATCCTTATGGATCTCTTCCAACTCAAGCTCATTCTGTGATTCTGTGATTCGTCAAAGTCAAGGATGCGGTTGCAGGGGTGTCTGCTTTTTCAATCTCCCTCTTTCTTTGACAGCAGTTCAACTTTCAGACATACCATGTAACCACACTCTTTTTGCCCCAAAATATTCTATTTTAGACAGAAATTATGCCCAGTATATTCTAGGATCTAAATTATAACTGCCAGAATTACAAAACCAAAGCCATGCATGGTTTGCATTACCAGAACTGACTCCCTTAGGATCTGAAGTCCTAATGTTTTCTCCCCATGTAGACTACGCTGTACTTGGGAGTTCAAAGGATTCCCTTTGCATTCCACTTCATATTTTAACACTTTTTAACTCGTGTACTTGCTGCATGGAAAACTCGCTTTTACTGTGAGGATGCCCTATAAAAGTGTTTAAGTCCCCCTGCTCATCCACACAGGGGTTACAGCACACGTAATGGCAGAAGACACTCCACTGCCACTACCTCCTGAGTCTACTACCTTATGGCAGTTTCATAGGGATGATGCTTAGTGAAGTAATACTATGGGATCAGACACTAATGTGGTCCCAAGGTTTATGGCATAGCACATGGAGCAACTTACATGATTCCTGCCACTCTCGAGCAGCTTACAGTTTTTGGTGTGAACATTCCTCAGTTATTTTACCATTTTTCACAACAAACACATTTTCAGAGCTGACTGCAGTTGTGTTATAGTCCATTTTCTAAGATAACAGATTTTTCCAGTCAAAGGAGATACATCCAGCTCACCGGGGCAGTCATTCAGACTGACTAACAGAAATGAGAAATAACAATTGGTCTCACAGGACTGCAGAGGATTCCTCAAATCACTTACAGTCACGATTATCTATGGTGCTCATATGTTAGTTTACTTTTCAAGTGAATAAATTATGCTTCCCAAAGGCAAAGGATGGGTGCAGTTTCAGAGACAGTTTACTCCAGGAACTACTGCTCACTGTGACAAGCTTGGTTCACAGCAAGCCATGTGGTACATGCTCACACATGGGCATGCAACTGATACTCTCAGCATCAGTACTCTCATAAAAACACCAGTCTGCAACATTACCTCATGTTTCATGCACCTTACACTGAAAAATTACTAGGAAAAATAGGAATTTATGTATACACACCTGCACAAACACATACACGTCTTATGGTCACAGAGATGCTACTGGTGCATCGATGCACTCAGCAGCTCTGCTGTTGAGAAACTTCCTCAAAAGGGTGCAAGAGAGATTGCTCTGTTCATACTGTTTAGGCACTGTTTGGTCCCACCTGCACTATTCTTGCTGTACTGGAAGAGACATCTTTCCTTGGAGCACTTCAATTTAACAATTTTTTTATAACTGCTACATGAGGTGAGCATGATCCTGTAAAGGAAAACATACAAAAAGCACAGCAAAGGAAGTGAACTAAGTTTCTTAAATTCACAAGCATCTTAAATTTGGCATTTCCAACCCTATGAGTAACTTCAGTGTAGATTTTGTATTGTGTTTTAGTGTGAAAATTCCCATCCTCATTGTAAGGATATTTCTCCACTATAGATGACAGAAAGCTTGATGTGCTCCAAGATGGGAGCTCACCATCCTTATATCTTTAACTCTTTTTGGATCCAAGCCAGAATTGGTTAGTTTAATGTGTCACCATAACAACTGCTAAGCACTTCAGTTTAAGCACATTTTCTCAACTCTTTTGTTCAAAGAACAAGTAGCTGAGCCACAGATTTCACACTCTTATTCTGAAACAGGCTCAAGCAGACCAAGACAACCATTTTCAACTGTTTGTCCTTGACACACAATAGACCACAGGCCAAATGTTTCCTTGGCCCCAAGGGGTACAGCCACTGAAGAACAAACTTTAAATGCATTATTATTGTCGTGTGATCAGAAGAAATTCATACCTCTGACAAAATGTTGGTTTTTATTTAGTTACCATATTTTAAATATTTGATTTCCACTCCTAGCAAATCTTGAATCAACATAAATAAATATACCTAAGCAACAGATTTCACATATCAGTTCTTTCAAGGAAATTTATTTTTTTAGTAAGCACACCCGCACAGATTTTCAGATGAGCTTTAAAATGCTGGTTTCTTTACAAAAAATTCCTTTACTGGAATCAAATACTGCAAAATGCTTGATAACAAAAACTTTACCTAAAATAGCTTATAGTACTTAAAGCAACAGACATGTTTCATCTCTGAAGCATTTAAACTTAGCAGGATTCCTAGTTTTAGAAATATTAAAATAAAATTTATCTGTTTAATAACCAAGATTTTGTCATGTATAAAAAATATGAAAATAATCATAAACTTCCATAGCAGATTTCCTATAGAACCATCTTTGCTTTACTCACCTGTTAGGGCTGCAGACAGCAGACACCAAGACATATGTGGAGACCAAGATTCTACTTGCTTCTGAAGCTCAGGTATTGAACTATGCAAATAATGTTGGAACAATGTGAAGGAAAAAAGTCTCAAATATATGCGATGCAATATAATTTGGAAGAGGTTTCCGACTTTGTCAGATATAAACATCAGGATTAATTTAATGAAGGAGGCAGTTCTGCCATAGCCATATGCTATGCACATGTGAATAGCTACAGGTGTCAGAAGGCTGGGATGCAAGACAAAACATTGGCCAATATCAAACAAAAGCAAATGCATATAACACCCTTGTTTTTACACCACTCCTTCTGAGTGGCTGTATAACACGAATACTTTTTCATTTTCATGTTAGAGATGTCCCTGGTGGTATAAAAAGCCAGAATAACATCCTGAGCGCTGGAATCTTAAAGCATTGCTGATGCCTTTGAAAGCTCATTTACACTAATTCAAATATCAGGCTTAGCTATCAGTCGGTGTACTTCTTAAAGGTGCTCTCTAGCACACTGTGAATGGGTAAGGTGTAGACCAGCTCAAGGCAAATCTTTCTGTGGTCTTTCTACAGATGGGACCACAGCTGAATACCTGTAGGAAAGATTATGGACAGATGTCTTCAAAGACTCAAAAACAGAAGAGCATTAAGGAAAACAAGGTCCTGTGAATTCAGGGAACTATTTTTGGATCACTACGTCGCCAGAGCACTGCAGAAGTCAGACTAATTTGTCATCTAGAAAGCTGCAAAAGCTAGATCTGTCAAATAAATGTGAACCTCCACCAGCCCCTATCCTGTTTCAAGGCTAGAAATAGCATTTGATTAAGTAACGGAGAAAATAAATTAATTAGAAAATAATAAAGCAGCTTGCAAGATCACAGCAGCGTTCTATCCCAAAGCTATGTAGATCTAGGATTTATTTGCACACATATGGATCATTCACTGCCATTTTTCAGGGTTACGACACAAAATTTTAAACAACACAGTAACATATGTATTCACAATCATTTTCTCAGACACACAAATTTTCTCAAGTTTTGATTTTAGAAAAACAAATGAGTTTCTTGAGTATGTTATGATACTTTGATGATGAACCTAAACTCACTTTCAGTATCAATGTTATCTTGTGCCTACACTGCTCAGACAGAGGTCTCTTATTGTGCCAGTAACAATCATTTAATCTCCACACTTTGATATGATTACCTACTGACTCATTGAGAAGAAAGCTCACAAGTTGTTATTCTGAAAAACATAGATTTAGTGGCAATTCATTAAAAAATATTTCATCTCAAATGCAGTTCTCTTGTAAATTAGCTGAAAATATAGGGCAAGCTTGTCTGGCTGAGGCAGATATTAAATCATCAGGAACATACTGAAGTATGCTCTACAGATCTTTAGAAATTCTGGCAAGATTTCCATAGAGTTAATAAATTGTTATCTTCTCCATAACTAAGCAGAATGAACCAATGCAAGGAAAAGTGATCAAATATCAAAAGAAGATGCTCCAGATACCCTTTTCTAACAATCTAACTACAAATTCCTGCCCTGAACATGATTTTTTCATCTGACTATTCATAAAATAGTTTCCCTCCTCACACAGAATGTTATGAAGCTGTCCACACTAAACAGTGTGATTGATTCAGTAGTACAATACTGGAGTCATCCAAAATCCTAAAATAAACAACACAAAAGAAGATGAAGATTATGAACTCCATTCTCCCATGAGAAGGAGAAAGTTCTTAAGGAAGGATTGCTATTAATTAAGAACACAGGAGCCTGTTTTTGAGGGGAAAAATACATGGCTTGAGCTGTGTATGCATTGTTTGCCCTCAGTGTGCCAAGGACCATTCACAACTCAATGCCCTCAGACCGTGGTCCATATTATTCATCAGAATAACCATAAATCACAACCCCAGACTAAACACCTTCCACAGTTGCTGAAAGACAAATTCAGCATCTTTTATGTTATTGTTGATGTTTGTGGTGGTGTTAGTATGCAGGGAAACACAAGGCATAATAGGGAAATTTTTCCTACTATGCCCTATTCCCACAACCTTCTTCACATTTTTTTAAAATCCCAGGCATGCATTTCTTTCATTATGGAAAATATACGCTTAATTTAAGGCCCAAAACTGAAATGCTGCTTACAGTAATGCTTTCTTGACTCTTATTAACTTTTGAACTTTTGGTGCGTTGCCCAGCACTCAGAGCAGCTTTTCTGTTATTTTCCAAGCTACATCAAAGTGTTTGTCTCAAGGGCCTCAGGGTTTTTTATAATTTTTAGTGAGGGAAAGTCTCAAGAATAATTTTCCAATGTTAGTCATGTCAGCTATAACGGCATTTCTCTCTTTATTCTAAGCTTAGCTGTCCCTGTATACTTAACACAGAAGGGAAGCATTACTCCAATCCTAGGAAAGTGATGTACAGGTTAGCTGATGTGTTATTACTTCTAGCAGCCTTGGGAGTCGGAACAGGGCGTCATCCACACAGTGGGAATCTATACCCAAAACTGCTTCTATTTCAAGGACTCGGGATATTACACAAAGGTCTCAGCAGACTCCAGGTGAACTGCAAGGCAGTGCAGCAAGTACAACACATTGCTTACAACAGCACCTATCATTCCCACCTACACCTATCATTCCCACATTCCCACATACACTAGATCCGCATCCATGAAAAGGATGTATAAATCCAAATAATGGTCTTTAGCTAGCAGCATTCACAGGTAAAGATGAATCATGGAGAATATGGAAGATTCATGTGTGCATGCTTGGACAGTGACAGGCCTTCCTTCTTTTCCTATAAAGCCCATTTGTACAAACAGTACTTTTTGCCCCTGAACTACATGAAGTGAGACCTGCAAAGAAAACACATTGCTGATGGGACATGAAAGGCTTAGATTACCATATCTTACAGACTACAACCTCTACTTCAGCATATGCCAGACAATATTTAGGTGATTAATATCCTTACATTTCCGGAACCATGCAGAGCAAAATTCATTTAATAATAATCTCTGACCTGTGAAAAGAGTCACAAGCTTCCCCTGATGCCTGAAGAAGCAGCTGCAGTGTCAGTCAGTCAGAGATCAAGAGCATCAGCAAGCCCAGCTGCCTTGGTGCAGATGAAGTAGGACCACCATGCACACGGTCGAGCAACACGAAGGTCTGTGCTCATATTCAGCTCCTGCTCACACCCAGAGCTAGCAGCTGGCGTATATTTTGCCTCACCAGCTTCTGGAAAACCTGAGAGCAGGATGGCAGATTTTAATTCTTTTTATCCTCTTCCCTGCTGGAAGCAAAGCTCTTCTGTGTTATCCTCTTCAGATGCCTTGTATGGCTACTGATACAGTAACTTCAAGCTGCAGCAGCACATAATGATGCCAGGAATCCTGAACATTTATTGGCTCAGTAGGACACTGAAAACCGAACATGGCAAACCAGCAGCTCTCCTTTCAGCAAACAAATACCCTGAATTTGCTTCCCAGGTATCAGAGCTTCTCATCCTCCAGCATCAGATTCTTACAGAAGAAAACTACTTATATCTATAAGCTCCAGAGATCTGCTTGACTAGAAGTGATCCTTAAGAGCAACCTAGAGTGGACCTTAGTCCACAATATGACTGCTTTATGTTGGTATGTGAGATAAAGTCACAGTAACCTTCTAAAGCAACTCAAAGATTAGGGGCAAATTTGGATTAGCAATAATCATTATGGGCATGGGTCTGCAAAAAGCAGCCAAGCTTCCTCCTTAATACGTACACAAAATAGACACAGACATATGCTTGAGAGGAGTCCAGAAAGAAAAAACAGTATCACATCTTGCTTGTTTTTTTCCTGTGAAGCAGGGAGTGTGGGATTAATCAATATGTCTGCAGCATGGATGATGAGATGACCTCAGCTCCCATGGAACAGGGAGAGAACCAGCCAGAGTGTGCAGCCCTGTGCTGGGGCAGCTGCATGCCACTGTCCCGTGCTGCCCTGGAAACCTGCACAAGAGAATCCAGAGATGTCATCCCATGGGCCTCCCTTGTGTACCAGGCCATTTGCTCATGGAAGGAGGAGCTGAGATTAGCTGCTTCCTGACTCCTCCCTGGGCTGAGCCTCCTGCACAATGCTCAACAGCAACACAACACTGAATCAGTCCTCTCAATTCTGACACTACCCAGACTGGGTAAGCTTTAAGCTTCAGGCTGAGCTTTGCAGTTTACAGACAGTACTTTTAGTGTGTGCTGGGTGATTTTATGCTGTGTGCAGTGCATTGTAATTCACTATATATCCCCCTTCTCACTGCAGTTTCAAAGATAAAAACTTCTTATTTAAAAGGACTTCATTCATTTGGGGCTACAGGCAACCTTAAGTGACCCCAAAGGCAGAGACAGGTAACAAAGACAAGACCTAACCTTGGGTATGTTAATGCTGAGTTTTGTTGGGAATTTTGTCAGAGCTGGGATACGAGGAACTGGCTGCAAAGAATTTCTGGATGCACAACTCTCCCAGAAAATGGAACCTATTGAACTTTTCCTAATTAGCAATCAGGCTCCTTTCATTCATCTGAATTACAAACATCAGCAAGAGAGGGAGGAAACAATCCACACTGGTGCTTTACATCAATTAATTCCAACAGAACATCAGAGTTTTTATATTATTAAACCTCCTATATAATTATACTTCTTGCAGTGGTTTGTTAGGTATGTAAAGTTATCCCTTTTTTTCCTGTATCACTTGACCAATTTCTTTCAAACTTTTAGCTTTCATTAAATAGCTTTTGTTTTGTTTTGTTTTGTTTTTTTAATATAACAGTTCTTTGGTTCTGATTGCCCATATTTCATTGCTAACATTGATCTAACATCAGCAGTAGTGCAGGACCAGACTCTGGTCTCCTTACTCACAATAGCCAAAAGTTGTGTAAACCTCTGCTGACTTCAGTGTAACCTCTTGTGTGAGTATCTTTTCACCAGTGGAAGAGCTTCATAATCCAGCATGTGCTGCTTTGTTGGTCACTGGCACTTCTGAGTTCAGCCAACTTTCAAAAAGATAGTGACTTGTTCTTCTGTCATTGACTTGAATCTTGACAGTCTTGCAAATAAGCACAAGTAAAAGAAAAATATTCCTGCTAGCCCCATTTTATAGATTAGAAAAGGTGCACAGAGGGATGATGCACCACATCTAAGCCTTGCTTTATAGATATTTTAGAAATAAGATGGAAAGTGACTGCAGCATTCAGTACTGTGGCTCATGGGCCGTAAGACAGATTGTCAGGAGACTACTGTCTGCAGCTCCTGGGTTCATGCCTTCTGAGGCCAGGATGAAATCCAGACCTAAGTTGTTCCTATCTATTATTTGTGTATTTATAGGGTGTCAGTCGCTGAAGTACTGAAATGCCAGACCAGCCCAAGGCCACAGACTCAGCATCCAACTGGAATTCAGATCTCAGGAATTCCTCTGTCCCATTCCCATGCTCTGTTGCCTCCTCTGTGCCACATGAAAATAAAGTTCAGGCCACCTTTATCTCCAGGACTATTTGATTTCATACAATAGATACAAGAACACCATCACTGCTGCCAGAAAATGTTTATCCATTCTGGCCACATTTCTATAGGAATTTTATGATGCAAAAGAGCAGTGCAGCAATCACATAAATTAGGAGACTTATTTCAGTACTGTGGTAATAAGCCAATGGCATTTCCCCTTGCTTGGAGTGAACATGAAGGAGTAAGAGAAACAGTGGTGATAGAAAATAGATGTTAACATTCAGCCACATCTCCTCCAGTGTGCTCAGCAAAGTGCTTGTTCATTGTCTAATTCATTCTCAAATTCTATTTTGTCCTGTTCAAGACCAAAAAAAAAAAAAAAGGCAACTCGGGAAAACAGTGAGGCAGTGCAAGAAAGGAACAGTTGCCTTTTAAAAATTCTTTTGTTGCCCTAACTTATTGGTTTTTTTCTAGTAATAAAATCATGTCATGAGCAGGCAAGGTGACCTTTTTTACAAGTTTTGCAAATTACAGGGACTTGAGTACCTCAAATCTAAATCTGCTGAGGAATCTAGAGAAGTTAACTCATTTATTCTCCTCTTGCCTAAACTAAGACAAATCAAAGAGAACAGAACAGGGCTCACCTAATGAAATATATCTGACTGTATCTGAGTTAGTTATCCATGTTCCCTTTACTGACAACAGAAAGAAACAGGCAACTCAGCTAAGGAAGGCCAGGTAAATCCTACTCTGTTTCTTTTTCTTTAGTAGTTATCTGGGGAGTTTGTTGGCCACCTTAAACATGACTATCTCTACTAAAGTCCTATGAGACAAATCCCAGATTGAGTCACTACAGTTTAATCAGCTTCATCCTTATTGTTTCTGGATGACGAGCAGTTTAACACAAGGCATGAACTTTATACCATTTATTTAACCATTTATTTTATCTGCTTGACATAAATATTGTAGCTTATCATTTCCCTGTTCTCTTTGAATGACTCGACCCTAAGGGCTCAACTCATTAGGTACCCCTGAACTACAACTTCTCTTTAATGAGTAAGAAACAAGTGCCAAAGACTTCAGCTCACAGAGCTTCTCTGCCCTCCTGTCTTTTAACTTCTCCCTGTATTCTGCTCTCTCACCTAAGCTCTCATCACCATCTACAGCTTTTAGCAGCTGGTGGCCATGATAAAGCAGGTCAGCTGCTGAAATTCTTCAGATAGCTTTTGACAGCCAATTTGGATCAACAGCCTACAGGAATAGTGCATTTCGGACAGCCACATTCATTTTATACACCAGTGCAAATGGCTAATGTTCAAATATGTCAAATGGCTCAGGATTAAGTGTACTGGAAAATATGAATTTAATTTCCTCTGTTTAAGAATTAGGAGAGAAGCTTGTTTTTAAATTTCCCACTTGTAAAATAGTAATTTCATTTTATTTCAGGGTTGTTCTCTGTGAGGTGGGGTGGTTGGTACCGTGTACGGCATTAATTCAAAAACATGCTTAAGCACACAGAATTTTAAGCAAGTGAGTAGCCCTAATGAAGTAAAGAAATTAATACTGCACCGTCCTTCAGTACTCAAGACCTGAAAGTCTGAAAAAATCATTTCTATTGTCATCCCCACAAGAAAAGCAATAAAAAACATTTCTTTTTTTTTTAAACCTATTCATGCAGTAACGAATGGCTTGACTTTGGACTGTGGCATTGTCTTGGTAAACGTTCTTTCCAAGATACTGCTCAGTTTACTCCCAACCAGGGAGAAAGGGAGCAAGCGAGAAATATTGACACAGGGTTGTGTTTGAGGCCAGATTACCCAGAGGCAGAAAGTGGTGGGCAGCCTTCCTTGGGACCCTGTTCCAGTGACATAGTATGTCTTTTCATTAGAGAAAAACTGCTTTCAAAGGCATCATAGCAACTCCTGAAGGACGCTCTGACATTCAATATGGGACAGAGAGTTACTGTTTAACACTGAAATACTGTTTATTAGATAAACATTACATTTAAGTAGCAAGAAAACACATGAAACCATTGCAAAAGTTAATGTATTTTCTTGGCTGCAGCTTTGTCCTTTATGTTATTTTTCTTGAAGAAAGAGTTGAAAAAGAGTTGAAAAAGCAATTGAAGAAAAAGTTCAAAAAGCAACATTAGTATAGATGCCTTAAGTTTTAGCTTTCGTATTTTCCAGATTCTGTACTGCACTAGTATATAACTCTGAACTTCATATAAAGTGTTAGCAAGTTCTCTCCTCAGTTGAGTTACACAAAACAATCTTTTTCCGGCCTGAGAACCAAGGACACTGTTGCAGCCTCAGGCCCAAAAAGCATAAACAACAGCAAATTGAAGGGAGCAAGCCAGAGGATAGGACTTCATAACCTGAGGCTGAAATTGGAAAATTAATCTCAATATGTAAATGGACCAAAACTTATAAAAGTGTGAAAACTTGTGACAGGTCATCCATCTTGGGTGAAGCCACGGCCAGGCTCTTGTACTGCCCAAGGTGTATCCTTTGAAGGTCTTTTTAATAAATACCTACTTTATTCAACACTGTCTAGCCTCCATTCTAGGTAGCCTCATAAGGCATCAGTTTAAACCAAAATTTACTTGCTCAGTAATACTGTGTACTCGCCAAACTGCTCCATCACTGGTTTTAATGTTTACTCCTGAATTATAGTTGGGTTTTTTTCACTCTTCTCAGTGTTGCAGGAAGAAAGTAAAAAACTTCTGTGTATGTGACAACGATCTGCTGCCACAGCAATGCGTGTCATCTTGCATGCAACCTTTGGGGATAAATTCTGCTCTTAATTATACTTGATTCATGCTGTTGGCTTCCATACTTTTAAGGAATTTAAGAGAGTGCTCTCCTGCATGACTACTATGAGTACAGCTCTACTCCTATGCTAATCTTACTTCACCGGTCTCAACCAAGTCACTCCTGATTTATATTAGTTTACCAGAGATCAAGTTCAACCATGAAAATCATCAGGAAGTTATAGACCTTTATTCAAAATAAAAATATCTTTTCTCATTAATCAGGAAGGGCTATGGAAAAAGTAAAGAAGTGACTTTACATTTTGTTGATATGTGAGAACATTAAATCCCCCTTTAAAGAAAAGTAACATGCTAAAGCTTTAAAAGGAGTCCAATTAGAGGATTAATTGAGGAGATTTATTTCAGTTCTCCCCATCCTAGTTTAATAGGCTTTTTCTCAACTGGATTTTGGGGAGTTTGGTCTTTTAGATCACTTATTCTTAACAGCAGTAAGGAAGAAATCTGGAAATTGATTTATTGTGAGGATTTTCCATTGAACTCAACAGACATTCTGTGCTGCTTTGTTTCTTGCTTTTTGTGGGGTTTTGCTTTTGGTTTGGGGGGGGTGGGATTTGCCTACTTTTTAGCTAAAATGAATCTGTTAGGGTTTATACTCTGCACCTACTAGTATGATATATCTTCCTCTGACATTGAACGCAAAAGACCCTGTATTTAAAAAATGAACATTTCATGCTGGTATTTTACTGCAATACCAGCTCTTATTTTCAGGTTGCTTGGAGTTGAGAACTTGCTGTTACACTGCTGTGCTTTAGAACTGCTGTGTTAGGGGAGGAGAGTAGAGTTAGGTCAAACCTGAGAACAAAATATCTCCCGTAACAAATGTAGCATTTGACCAAAGACCAAATCCTGGTTTGGTTTTGGGTCATAAAGGTGCAAGCCCTTCATCAATCAAGTTCTTTTTTGAACTGATCTTATTCCAGGACATTAACTCTTAAGAGCCCCAGGAGCCAAAACAGAGAGGAAATTACTCCTTTTAACAGAGGATGCTCTTGTAACTGCAGCACCACGACACAGCGACAAAGGCGGCTGTGTCTGTGTTTAGGAGCCAGAGCTCGGGGCAGCTCTGCTCAGGGCCCTACGCTGACTCGTGGTCATATTACGGGTGGGGACACACACTCAGAGGAAGCTATTTCTCCTTGTTGCTCTAACCTCCTGCTGTTGGAATCTCTGGCACAGAGCAGTGTGATCCAGCTTTGCTGCAGCTCTGCTAGCAGCTTGGGTCTGCTCTGCGTGCACCGGTGTAGCTCAGAGCAGGCAGACACGCCAGGCCAGACCCTTGGCTGCGTTCACAGACCACACACCAGCAGGCTTAGCCTTACATCAGCTAGTATCGGCTCGAGCTGCTCAGAAAACAGGAGGTGAGTGCTCCTGGATTTTTAACAGCACAGCTTTTAATTGTGAAAATGTACTTCCAGGTTTATTTAAGCCACAAGAGATCAGAATGGCCGGCAGGGGATCAGCTCCCCTGAATAGTATTCAAGGCCAGGCTGGATGAGGCTTTCAGCAACCTGGTCTAGTGGAAGGTGTTTCTGCCCATGGCAGGGGGGTCGGAACTGGATGATATTTAAGGTCCTTTCCAACCCAAACCATTCTGTGATTCTATGAAGAGTATCCCAGGCACACCTCTTTCTCTCTAGGAACAGATATGTCCATATCATGGCCAGAAATTGCTGACTCTGTGATGCAAAGCACATGATCTGGCTCCTGTGCTACATTTCCTGTCAAAGCTGTACCTAGAATTTATGAAACTCTGGTGATTTTTTCCCCCTCTGTTCTGTTTTAGATCAGGCTGAGAATACATCTGAGCATTCAGAGATTTTTAATATTGTCTTTTTCTGGCTAAACAGATGTAATGTTTTATTATTTTCCCACACTTCAGGCTTTCCAAAATGTACTGCTCTTATAAGTATAAATGTAGAGGAGGAGAGAAAATGGGTAATTATATCTCCTGTCCTTTCTTATCAAAGCTGTGTGTTGGAAGTGAGGGAGAAACTGAGAAAAAAAAAAGAGAATAAAATTTATTGCAGACATTTCTCAGCTGAATGTCTTCCAACTGAGCTTCCTCTCCCAAATTTTGTGACTTTGAAGGTTGTGTATGATATATCTTATACACAAGGGTTTAAATGTGGGGGGTTTTGCAGTTCAAGAAAATAATGTTTCCAGTCTAACTCAAAAACCAGGGGAAAAAAGTGTGTTCAGTGATATCTCCCAGAACTACATCTGCATTGTGATTGTATAGAGATTTTTAAATGCCTGGCCTGTCTATAGAAACCAGCTGGGAAAAAAAAAACCAAAACATCCCACCTATTACTACAGGAACCTGAAGGAAAGCACAATTAGTGGATGTTCTCACTTGGCCTCCAAACACTATAGCATGTGCTTCCTTCCCCAGAACATAAATTAGTGATCTCAAAGGAGCATTTGCCTGTCACAGTATACCCTGGAGCTTTGAATCAGTATTTGCCAACTCCTGTCAACCTCAAGCACTTAAAAGTCATGACTCCTAGCCTAGGCCAATGTATGATGATCTCCCAAATATGTGGATGCTTTTTCCTGACTCTTTTTCATTAGAAAGTTCAGGTCTTATTTTTAGATTGTATCTTTCCTTGTCAGATATCCGTGTAGTGTTTACAGCTCTGCCAGATCCAAAATATTGAGAATATTGAGAAGTACTTTTGGAAGTTCTTTACAAAACTCTCACTTGGGAGCCACAGCTGTAGTCAGCTCGCCATGGTTTTGTTTGGGCGTTATGTCTCCCTCAATTCCACACAAATTCAGGGACATTCATTCCTACATCTGCAACTTAACTTTCCAAGCAGCTCAACCCAGAGAACAAAAGCAGGCACACACTCTCCAGTTATAGATCAGTTCAGCCCTCAGACTCACATCTGTTTCTTGACCTAGCATCACCCCTGCCCCTTTTGCAGCACTGGAGGCTCCACATCTCATGGGGTCAGTCTAGGGAGGGTTTTGTGCCTTCCCATCCTTTTTGGCCTGAAGTGGGAGATGCCTTCTTCTGAGACAGTAAGATGAGAAGTGAGTGGACAGCAAGGCCCACAGTCCTGAACTGCTGGGTCTTTCCCTGACACCCTCTTTTTCTTTTCTCCTGTGGTGTTAATTTGGGGTTCTCCTTCTTCTACATTCCTACAGAAAATGTTGCCTGCTCATGCACAAGTGGGAAGGAGGTCTGTTGGCCAGCTGTCCCCAGCAGCCCTGCTGTCTTCCCTGTGGCTGCTGGGGACATGGCAGAGGCAGCAAAGTGAGGACTGCAAAGCATGCAAGGACTGCAACCTGTCACTCACCCGCTGGGACCTCAGTGTTTGCTGCACATGCTCTTAACACCAAGTCCCAAAATGCGATGGTGCTATTTCTTTCCTCCTGTCCCTTGAGAGTCTCAGTCAGGCTGGTTATATACAACCACACTAGCAGGAGAGATGAGATGTTGTGTCTAAAGCTGGTTTCCAGTGACTTCTTTTACTTCTTCAAGTAGAAATTTCCTGGGACTCCATTTCATAAAATATCCGGTTTATCACATTTCTTATTACTTTTAGTGACCAAGCTGTACTTAAACATGCAGCTTCAGTTACATTCACAGTTCAATACTCCAGTAAGAAAACTGGCTAATCAATCACTCACATGAGGGGTAAACTTCAGGTTTGGCCTCAGTTTCTGAGGCAAATTTTTGAGTTCTTAGTATAAATTGGTCACTATACTATTCAGTTATAACCAGCTATTGGAGTTTTCTCACAGTACTAGTGAGAAAATGAGGAAATCCTAGTGCAAAACAATGGATTTTCACCTTGCATATAGGCATAGAGCATGCATTAAATTCCTTGAATGGAAACTGCAGCATGACGTGGGTGTTACGAGTTAAGACAAACCACAGGGTTCATATGAAAGCTCATGGAATTCAGGTTTGAAGTGAATGTTGGGTTTGGGTTTGAAGTAAACATGGAGTTAGACTTTTCACATTTTCAAATGCACCCTCCTCCTCTACCTCTATTTTATGGTCATCTATTTGCTTTCTGAAACTACAGCCCTGCATAGGTAAGAAAGAAGAATGATTAGCTCTTTATGGGTATAAATTCTACCTAGTCAGTGTGATGAAGCACAATGAATACTTCCACACAGGTTCAGCCCACCAAGTCAGACTGAAGAGGAAATATCTGGGGAAGAGTGTTGTTGCATCCCAAATCCTTATACTTTAGTATCTGGGAAGTTATGAAAAACATGAAGGCAGGGGAGGTTCCTGTAAGATTTAGAGCAAAGAATATTGAAAATATGAAATCAGATTGAAACACTCAGCAGAATTTGGAAGCCTAGCAATCTAGAGACAGCTGCCTGGAAAATGGCAGGGAGAAAAAATAGTGGAGAAGGTTTTCTATGAAATATGAGTAATGGTTAAAAAGTTAGCTACTGCTGAATTGAGTAGCAATAGGACAAGGCAGGATGTTGTTGAGAAACTCAGTAGGCTCTGGTTACTCTTTTTATGTTAGAGGTTATTCTTTATGTATTTTTTTCAATCACATGGTCCTAGGGACTGGATTAGCAGCCTTACATCTTTCATTACTACTATACTTGCCAAAGGAATTGCACTTAAGTTATTTACATATTTTCATCTTTGGAACTCCTCTTAAAAGATCTCTCTGTGACTTGGATTGTGCATGCAGAACATGAAGACTTGCATGCCTCTCAGAGTTTCAGGGGGAGAGCCATGGAGAGCAGAGCTCTCTGCCATATTGATATATAACAATGAATCAATCAAAGAAATCGAGTGAAGTGCAACACCTCCAACAATATCCACAAGGGAACTGATTTTGATGATTGTGTCAAGATTTATCTTTGCTGTTTGATATTTCCCTTCTTGAATGCATTTACTAGCACACTCACCTTCCACTACATCTTCTGCAAGCCTGCTGCCTTGAAGAAGTATAATTTTGCACACTGATAGTAAATCAGCTTCTCAAAGGCACAAAGTCAACTTTTTCCATTTGAATTGGGAGGGGAGGCAGAAAGAAAGCACTGTCAGCAAATTTCTAGCAGTGAACAGAGTAGTATAGTCTTTACTAGATTCTGTTTTCCAGGCAAAGTTCTGCTTTCAGAGTAAAACAGCCACTTTCCACTGACCTCAGCAGAAGTCATGGGTGAGTATCTGAGGGTGGAGTTTGTCCCCTTGACATTTTTGTGAATCAAGGAGAGAGAAACTAGTTATTCCAGGATTTCCACATCCAACTACTGCACTAAACAAACTCATTACTTCATATACATTTTATACACATTCACCCTCACAGTATCCTGCGCTGTGTGTTTGAAATACACAAAAGTGTATTTCACTTTTGTTTGTGAAACAAAAGAACAAGGAGGATGTTGCTCTTGCAATACATTTCTGTGAATAACAAATCAGACCCTAAAGAGGTCATAAATTTTGCTTATAGAAGTCAGATTAATAAAAACCTTTGCGGTTAATAAAACCTTTTGTGGACACAGTGTTGCACTCCTCATTTTTGAATGCTCTCTTCCTGAAGAGGAGCCTGTTAAACAAGCACCCTGGCCCCCAGCAAGGGAATAAGGGAGGGAAAAGCCCTTCACAGCTGCTGTCAAAGCTGTATCACCACCCAGGAACCTTGTGTCCTGTTTCTCCAGTATAGTTTTCAAGTCTTTCTTCTGCAAGATAGGAGACATTCATTTTAGCCCTTAAGCTGTGAATGGAAGAGAAACAAGGTAGTCAAGCCTCAGGTTACTGTTCTGGTGACCAGACTGATGTATGAAAGATGGGAATCACACTCTCCACCAACTATTATGTGAATCTGAGCCTGAACTTCTTACAACTGGCATGCACTCTCTTGATTTTCCAAGCCAGGACCACCTTTTAGGAAGTACAATATAGGTACAAATTTTCAAGAGAGCACTCTCCTCACTGTCATGGCCTTGTCTTCAGTGTCTTTGACCAAGTCTTAACTTCAAAAGTATATTCATTAGAAAAAAAAATACTTTTACTCAATGAATGTAATTTCTTCTCTCCTCCTCTTAAAATCTGTTTTCATTTTGTGCGTGTATTAGCTACATTTGATAAATCATGAGCTAGAGGTCAGTGAGATTTTGCCATGGTTTGACATAGCTTTGACAAATACTGACTAATCCTGACAGATTTCCCACTGATTACATTTCAAGTTTTGCCACGGAATCAAAGAATAGGGACTTTGTAAGATATCTTTGTGAGTGAGCAAATTTCTCAGATTAGTACAATGAGAAGAGCGAAAGGGATCTGAGCTAACAGGCTCAAGACAATACTGTTTTCTAAGTATGAAGGAAATGTATGGAAAGATTTTGCAAAATCTGATTTTTTTTTGTACCAAATTGGCTCAATATATTGGCCCAAATGCTTTCATTTGATGCAAATAAACAATGTATAGAATAAAATCATGCTGCATTACAAAGAATCTCAAAACAATCTTTTGGGTTCAAATTGAAAGAGGGAAAATTTAGGTTACTATATGCAAGAACTTCTCTAGAGTGAGGGTGGTGAGGCACACGTTACCCATTCCTGTAAGTGTTCAAGGCCAGGTTAGATGGGTCACTGAGCAAACTGGTCTAGAGGGACATGTCCCTGCTCATGATAGGGAGAGTGGAACTGGATACCTTTGAGGTTCCTTCCAACCCAAACCATGCTATGATTCTATAATCTGAAGAGTATAGTCAGTCCTGAGAAATTTTCTTCCCAATTAGCATAAAACTGGCCAAGTAATTCAGTGTGAGTTTGCCAGACCTTGCTTTGCTGATTTCCTTTGTTTTGACTTTCTGGACTTTCCATTATATCATATTTAACTATGTAAAAGGCAAGCAAAGAAATATACAGCATATTTAACTGACAGATCAGGTGGCTTGACATATTTTCACATCAACCTTGACAGACAGATAGGCAGAGCCTGAGAAAATTACATCTCCAAATGAACAAGGATACCTTTTTATACCCAGTACCTCAGTTTACTTAATTGTTGACATCTCAGAAAGGCAACTAATATGCAACGAACCTTACAGGATGGAGAATGAAAAAGTACAAAAATTTGGCAACGCTTCCCTCTGACTGGATCTAGAGAGAGACTCAGTGTTAAAGGGAGCTGTCACAGTGATAGCAAATTGTGTTGTGACACTCCGTGGAAGAGAACTGAAACACAGATCAGTGCTTAATTATCAAAAACTGTGGGGAAAAAACAACAAGCATTCAAATTCTGTAAACATTTCTGATTTTCAGAAATGCTGCCCACTTATTATTCTCTTTCCCTTCTGTTGGATTTCTGGCTCTTACCCATCTCCAAAGTGCATCCTTTGAGTAATTTAGTCGTGGCTTTTATGTTTCTGTGAACTCCCATGTTACCAAGTTTTAGAACTCAAATATTCTCTAAAAATGCATTTCAAGATAATTTCAAATTGCTAAAGGAAGCATAATCCTAAATTTGTCAACACACACACTAGCAGCATAGTGTCTTCACTTAGCCAGTAAGTAAATAAAAATAATGTAATATTGCCTGATACATGAGAATACAAATAATTTAAATAAAGAACATCAAATTCTGAAAACAAGGTATGCATTTAAAACACAGAAGGCAGATTTTTTTGCATGGTTTCAATATAAATATATATAATAAAAATCTGAGTATTTTTTATTTTGTTTGAGGTCTGTTTAGTTCACATTTATTTTTTCAAAGTAACCTTCAACAAATTTTGAAAATAATTGATTTGTTGATACTTAAAGACACAATCAAATGCATTTTTTCTAAAAGAGAGGAGAGAGAAAAGAAATAGTTCTGATGACATTACCATTTCTGCCTCAGCGCACAGGTCTAGCTAAAATGCTATTTAAATTTGATTGAATTCTGTTTATCCTTTTCATTTTCCAATCCAATGGCCATTTATGCAATGGAATACATTTGCCCATGTGCATGTATGTTACCTGCAAACTCTGCATTTATGGCTCTGAACTGGTTGTTATAATGCATGTCATTGAGGCAAAAAGATCTCAAAAACTGTGAGACAGTTCATATCTAAATCATAATCCTAATCATAACAGAAAGTGTATTCCCAGTACAGGAATTTCGAATCTACCTAAATATTTGTGCTCCGTATATTACTGTACTCATCCCATCAGCATCAAACCAATGTCATGTGAGGTTATTATTTGCAACTGATAATTGTATTCAGTTACATAGCCTGAATAATGATTACTTCCAGAGAACAGTTCATCTCTGGTGTTAAAATATCCCCTAACTTTATCAATCCTTCTGAAGTATTTCTCTTTTAATTTGAAAAAGAAACATAATCTGGTACATTAGTGACCCTCCAGTTTACTTCTTTGGGTGGAAGACAATTTAATTCCTTTCACTTTTAGCACAACGGTCAAAAAATCCTGAATACCTGAAGAAAGCTTTGACGTCTGCTGGGAACTGCTGTCACGGTCAGACTTCACTTTACCTGAGCCAGCTGACTGACAAGTTATTTCATGAACAGTGGTTATCGTTAAGACTAATGCTGAGGTTTTTATTGTTTCTTGGAGAATCTTTTTCTAGGTATGTTACATGACTGAATACAAAAGGGTACTTTCCATTGATTCAAATGTCCAGCAAGTCAGGTCCTTTATTCGTGGAAATAACAAATCATATAGTAAATTTAAAAATCTGTAAGACTTGTAGAACTAAATCCTTACAGCAATGCAAATCCATGTTCATTTTTGGCACTTAGAATGAAAAACACAAATTAGGCTAAAGATAAATTTAGCACAGGAATTAAATGTTTAATTTGTTTTTAAGAATGTGCTTTATGTTTTGTAACTGTTACATTGGTCACATAATAATGGAGGAAATTAAAATGTATAATAATAACATCATGCTTGCATTAGACAGAAGTAATGCATGGGAAAAATAGAAAATATTTCAGGCATCAAATGTCATCTCTTTCCCCATACATGAATAGGCTCTTTCAGATTACACTTTTGTACAATCATTACTCAGTGCCTCAATCAGGCTACTCACATTTTAATTTCAATTTGATTTAATTGCAAGAATTGTAATTTCAAAAGAAATTATCAGTACAGAATCCAGTAGTGTTTTATCTTAATTACAGCTTATTTTTCATGTCATCTATTCTTCTCTAAGAATGATGAATAATTGATTACAAGATTTGCCACAATTATTTGATGAAAAATCAATGGTATTCAATCAATTTGTTTAGCGATTGTACTTTGCAATTTACATTTAAGTAAAAGATTAGGATCTCTGCATAGTTAAATAACGAGATATGTTCAAATAATGTTAAAACTTTAACACAGTGAAACAAATGTTAATCAAGTTAGGGTTGTGATTTATGCTTTTGCCATTATAGAAAATGGAAAGGACAAATGGTGTGGCATATTATCCCTAACTTCGAACACCCTAGCTTCCCAAAGTGCCATTTTAAGCAAATTGAATTTACTAAGAACAAAAGATACTTAAAATGATTAATGTTATTTATCTAAAATAATATTTGCTGCCTCTTGTGAAACAGTTTTGGATTTTTCTGTGTAGCTTTTACAAAACTGAATCAATCTTAAGAAGGGGTTAATCACCAAGCATCTTACTTCACAGGGGATCAGACATGTGCTCTCAAAGACATTTTATCTCTCAAAGTGGGGACAACAGAATGTTATTGGTGTCTCCTGTTCCAGCAGAAACACCTCCATGCAATGAAACAGCCACACGCTCTTGGGGAAAATGCGGTGAAAAATCCACTGCAGTCTCACGCAGGTCGGTCTCCTGACTGGTGGGACAGGGAAACAGATATGCAAAGAACCACTGAGTTTCTGGGTATCCTTCTGGAACTAGAGAAATGCAGGCAATTTTGCCGTTGTTTCTTGAATGCAGCCAGATTCATCTGAGATCACTCAGAAGGCAGAGTACAAACATCCATGGCTGGAATAGTTACAGAAATGTTGGGATGTTTTCCAAGAGCTGCTCCAAACGTCACTGCAGCTCACAGGACTGACTCCAGCTCTGGCAGAAGGGAGCAAGGCACTGCAGCACATCTTGGAAACAGGACTGGCACTACTTATACGTATTGTAAACTAAATTGCTTTTTCCATCTCAGCTAAATTGTCTATTTTTTCCTTGTCCACAGGAAATAACTAGGCTAGAAGAACCAGTGGAATAGTCTGTGATCAAAGGCAGGGTGTGAAGCCTTCGTATAAGGATAACAGTTTAGTCCATGAAGAACATAAAGAGTTAAACATCCAGGAAAGGTGCCTGTGAAAGAAATCCATAAGAAATGTTTTTTTATCTGGCCATGCAAGGATTCAGCTGACTTTTAAACAGAGATTCGACAGGACTAAGCAGCTGAAAAAGTTATGGAGCCATAGAATAAGGCCAAAACAAACAAAACAGACAAAAATCAGTAGGAGGGATCTTATATAAAAATGAAGGACTCTTGCAAAAATAAATCAAAAAAAGGAGATAGAGTAAACTGGAACAATACTTGAACTGGAAAGCCAGATAAGTCATTCCCTCTCCAAAATGCAAGCATGCACTCCAGCTTTGTCGTGACCCTGTGGCAGGATGCAATTCCCTCCCTCCTTGCATGCTTCACCCAGGTTTACATGGGAAAAGAAATCAAACCCGGACACTGTGATGGGACTCACAGGACTCCTCAGTCTATCCCTGCTTTCACTCACCAGTGACCAAGTTTCCAACTACCCTGCAAAACTACACAGCACTCAGAGAAGGTTTGGTGTAGAGTTTTAGGGTCATGCAGATACAGAAGACAAAAGCGGTACACCTGCCAAGGTTGAGGGGAAAACAACCCTCTTAATGTCAGTTTGAAAAGTCATTATTAAGACTGAGGGTTTTTTTTTAACCCAAATCTATACAACTGATAAAGAATATATTGCTGGGTACAAGCCAAAGAAGATTTGGGTTTATAAGAATCTGCATTTGAAAGCTTATACCTAATTGCTTAGGCCATTCCCCATTACTTGATTCAGTGAAAGGGTCCCAAAACCACCAAAACACCTAACAAAGAGTTTTAACAAGCTGCTCTTGTTAATGTTGGTAATTGATGTGCTTCCATGAAGTTTTTTTTTGTCTGAAAAACTCTGCATAAAGGTTATCTAAGCCTTATATGATCCATGTGGTGTAAGACAGTTTTATTCTCTGCATGCAAACAGGGAAACTGAGGCATTCCTACTGCTGTTCAGAGGCACATATAGGAAAGGAATGGCCATTGTATCCATTATGGTGCTCTTCCTAAAAAAGACTAAGTAATAAAAAGAGAAAGTAAAAATCCAATGTACAGTGTTATAGAAAGCAAGCAGCAGAAATTAAAGCCCTGTTTCTCTCCCAAATTCCCCAAATGAAACTGGTCTATGCTTCACATCTTAGAAAAAAGCTAAACCAAAACAAAACAGTACAATTGGACTTTGCACAAAATTCAAATCTTGCCCCCAATTTAACAAAAATTTTGTTTTAATACAAAATAAACCCATCACAGACTTCTGTGGGGTGGCTGAAAGTAAAGACTGCTATGTTTCACTCAAAACTCTCCGTCTCTGGGCATGGCCTTCTTCCATTGCCCATACTTAAATGGCTTTAGCAATCAGACAACACAGTCAGATCTGTATTGGCTGAACCCAGCAGCTCTAGATCACAGGATCAGGGCTGGAAGGCACCTCTGAGGGCCATCCACCTCTGGTCCAGCCACCTCCTCCAGGCCAGCCTCAAAGCTACATCAGGGCTAGACTACGTTTGTTACACAGGGAGCTACTCTTGTCTGCTTACCTGCAGTTGCAGCTGCAACTCTGTATGTACGGTTTCCATATGTAAACACGGGATACTTTAAAGATAATAAGAAATATTTAAAGTATTCACTGGAAGAGGTCGGATTGGAAAAGAAGGTCTGATAGGTTGCTCTAGGAATTTCCTTCCAGGGTACCTGTATGAATCTGTACAGAGACTTTCCTCCTACTTCAAAATCACAGAAAAAAACATCTCATACTTCACATTTTTAAATTTTAATCTCCTGCAAAGTGGGCCAAATCTGCATTCCTCACACGAAATTAATGACAACTGTCAGCAATATTTTCTGCAGAAAAATTCTAAATATAGAACGTATTTTAGAAAACATTTTTCATAAAAAGGGGCAACAGTCTCATGGAATTTGGGGTTTTTACTATGTTACAGTACGAAAGGTGGGACTCAAGCTCCTTTTAAACTTGCTCAGAGTTTTATTTTTTTTCTTGCATAGATATTTTTAAAATATTTAACAGAAGTTTAACATGTACAAAGAGATATTGTAATTCTGGGCCTTTTTTATGTGCAAGCTTTCCTTATACCCTCTTGCAACCTACTCCAGTGGCAAACAAGACCCCATCCTCAAATTATCCACACTTCAAGTGAATGAAAAGTGTATGCAATTAAAACCTGTGAACAGTACCCGAGGAGAGAACACAACAAAAGCACAAAACAGCCAAGTAGTTCCCACAGAAAGTGAAAAAAAAAAAGATGGAAATATTACTGTCCCTTTCCCCACTAATTGCATCTGCAGGTTGTAATTTTTTATCTTTCCTGCTGTTTGCAGTAGGTGTGTTTTCTCTTGGACACAAACCAAGTCCTGTATGTCCAAAGAGAAAACTGTCTGTACTGTTTTAGGATTACAGTTGGCAACTTGGGCATGCTTTATTTCCATCCATGTCATGAAAACCAGAGCAGGTTATAACACTTTATGAACAGCCCTGCTGGATTTGCATTGCAGACATGGCCGTAGAATGGGTAAATTACATCACTGTAGCAAACTTCCCAGGCTACCCATATGATTAAGTAGAAACTAGGAGTTTATAGCTTAATTAGAGGCACTTGTAAGTGAGGATCAGATAAACAGATATACAACTTAAAAGAGTGCATTGGCCATAAATTCTTTCATTCCAGATTCCGATCTGCTAATATATGACTTCAAACACCTTTGACAAGGTTATTTAAAAGCCAAGCAATCTTATTTCCTATGTCTTTGGAACATGAAGTGGGAAGAAGTAAATGACAGAGATCATGCAGTGCTGCCAGCCAGAGCCTAAATGTATTTAGATTTTTGTGATAAGTGGTACAGAAATGTTTGAATAGGTGGCAGGGAAGAGCACAAGACAAGGGACAAGCAGCTTTAAGGCAGTGGATGGCTCCTTTGCCATCTTTGCGACTCTTTTCTTCTCATTCCCTTTACAATTAATTTTACAATATTATGTTATTATTATATTCTATATTTTACGATATATTTGATTTTTTTTTCAAACTCTTGCTCTGTGTTTCTTTTTAAAGTAGAGGAGAAATACAAATTCATTCTGATGGAAAGCACAGAAGAGGCTGACTCTTCTGAGGTTCCCCCTGTCTGTACAAGCATCTATTTTTTTATCTGAAAACTTCCATGATGCAATTTGGAAATATTTCTTTTCAGACTCGGTTAATATTTAAAAGGAATTGAAAAATTAATATTTAAAAAATTGAAAAATTAAGATTTAAAAGAGCACCCAGGGTTTTAATTGCAGTTCAAACTTTTAAGGTGACAAGTAGTCTTGACTGTAGCAAAGTTGTAGCCTGTGGTTGTAGACTGAAGTTGTTTCCTGTGAGTTTTTATTTTTTCAGATGGAGAAAGATGAGTTTGACCAGACTGGAATACAGATAAACTTATTCTGCTAACAGAGGAAAACCAAAGGTGCTTCAAAACACTAAGGGAAAATTCTCATTTTCATTTCCTCGTTTAATTCTTTGTTTAGAGAATCAAGAGAGACACTGCCAGAGACACATTACATAAAACAACTTCTGAGACTCCAAACACACGTGTTTCACCAAGTGGGGAGAGTTTGTGACTGCCTAGAAGTCGCTCTGGCAAAATTAGTCTCACCTTCCAATTTGCACCTATAGAAGAAATATAACATTGAGTTAGATGCCATGTTGCTCATCCTTTGATGTTTCCCTAGAAGGTTTAAACACTGAGACCACTAGAGAACCAGAAGCTCAATCCACGTTGCTTGAGAGCGCTAGGTGCGAGCAACAAGATCGAGGGCTGCAGACTCCAGCAGCTTAACAGCTACCAGAAGTGCCGGTAAAGACAAAAGGAAAGGGATTTATACGCCTGCCTGGCTACTTCAGTGTCCCTTTAATGCCGATCGCCTTCGTTCTGCCGTCCCTTTAGTGTTAAGACCGGGGCTGCTTTGCTTTGGGGCGCGCCCGGCCCCGCCAGCCCCCTCGGGCGGCCGCGGGCCCCGCACCGCCTTCTCTCCAGCAGTGCCCGGGCGCCGGCCGCGGCCGTGCGCAGCCCCCGAACACCGCGGGCCGCACACCGGCCGGAACGGGCTCCATCGCACCCCTCTGCACACATCAGCGGGAGGAGGTTTTAATCAACTTCCCCGTCCCGCTCCCTCGGTGAAAGCCGGCGGCTTCAGAGCTCCGTCTGGCCGAGGGAAAGGGAGCGTAGAGCCCGCCCGTGGCCCGTCTGCCCCCGGGCCTGCCCAAGCGGGGTCACCCACCGCGCTCCCCACCGCGCTCCCCACCGCGCTCCCCACACGCGCTCCCGCGCCCCGAGCTCCTCCCGGCCGCGCCCCGCC
>VXBQ01007007.1:635482-647397 GCA_013400175.1 Phainopepla nitens | reverse complement strand
GCCGTGCCGGCTCGGCGCGCCCGGCGGAGAGAACGGCGCGCCGCGGTGGCCGGTCTGAGCGAGGGTCCAGGTGCGGGAGCTCAGCTGTTGCCTGTCAGTGCGTGACAACTGGCCCCTTCCAGGCAAGCCTCCGCCCTTTCCCTTATCCTGAACGGAGCGTCCTCCTCTGGGCGCCCTCCTGCCCTGAGCGGGACCCTGGCGGGTTGGGAACGTCGGTCTGCCGTGCCGGCGGCATCTTCCGCGCTGTCCGCTTCAACTGGGGGGTAATCCCCGCACACACCCCTGCAGCCACGGACTTCGCTGAAGTATGTGTTTGTCCTTTTCTTTCTTAACGAAGAGAGCTCTGGAGGGGCGATGGACCGTCCGCGAGTCCCTTCTCCCAGAATGTTTATGCCCTCCGCGGGATTTCAAACTCCGGCAGCCACCGTTTATCAGTCGGCCGGGCTGGGCTGAGTCCAGACGCCTTCGCTGTGGTCCGAGCCCAGGGCGGCCAGGTCTGGCCTGTGACAGGAATCTCTCACTGTACCCCAGCGGGGGTGGCCCACGACCGCAAAGTAAAGCACCCGCCGATGTTTCTGAATGCTATCAACTGGAGAGTGAGGAAACGCCGCGGCGGGTATTTTACAAGCTTGCTGAGAAATGTTTATACAGAGAGATTTAATGGTTAACAATGCATATTCCCAACACGCTAAAACCTAAAAAATGGCATAAATAAATTACCAGCGTTATTGTGGCAAAATTCCCTGTGATCATTGCTTAGCTGGCAACTGAGATCTTTAAACTACATGTTTTGCACGGCAAACTCTAGAGCAAGTACTGAGATTTTTCTAGTAGGATGGGTTTTTCTCCCCGTTAGCTCTAGGTCTTCCTGTTCCTAGAGGGAATTAAGGTAATTTGTGCTGTTTCTCTGCAAGACAGCTATATCATGGTGGCCAGGTTTTCGTCTCAAGATGTGAGTAGATCAGAATGAGCTTGTACAGGGAGTGGAAAGGAAAGGAGACGGAGGGAGCCGTTACTCTGATGCAGTGACAGATCCTTTCATTTCTCCCTGCAGAGCCCCGGATGAGCCGGGCTGGTGCAGTTCTACCAACAGCACAGTTAATTGTGTCCTGTAAATCAACGTCCATGGACCTGCTCTTTCTGTACAACAAAAGGTTTTCTAATGACTAAGCCCAGATCAGTCATATAAAAATTTTAACGTCAACTGGGCAAGGTGTGTGTGTAAGGACCTTACAGGGTTAATAGCTAAACTATTAAGATTGGAGTCAGATGTGGGTAAAAGCAACAGGAGAGTCTGTTTTTTTGTAATATCCTGTAGTATGATAACTCTGAAAAAGGTAATTGTTTAAAAAAAAGTCTGTTTCAATTTAGGATTTATTAGGCAAGGAGAAACTTATGTAAACATAAGAATCCTTTTCTTGTTTGGAAAGGCAAGAAATGGCTAGAAATGTCATCTGAACTTAAAGACTGCAAACTATGTGTGGATTTTCATGCATATGTGCAAGAATGTTATTAATCTCATTTTCAGCTAGCTTATTCTATGTCTTAGGGGGACTGGGGTGTTTAACTCAGGCCTTTGGCAAAATGGTTTCTGTGCTTTTAGGGTTTTTTTTTTCCTAGCAAATGAGTTTTTTCTAGCAATTATTAAGACTTTAAAATACAGGAGCAAGAGACAGCAAGTGCTGAAGGAGGAATTGAGGGGGTGGGAGGGGGAGTCAAGTTTTACTTACATATATTATAAGTTGGGAATGTAAATTTGTATATAAGGAGAAGATCTGAAGAATGACTTGGCACACTAATGACCTGGCTTTTGGGAACTTCAGGAGTTTGGTCTGTCTCCCCCTATGGTTATAATAAGAGATTAAAAGCATTTGGCATATTTCATTAATTAGCATATGAAAATAGGATGACTTTTACTTTGTCATTGTTTTCCTGTGAAACTTTTCCATGCTAATGAATGTCTACATTTTACAGAGTAATTTAAATGGCTTTGCTTCATATGATGCTTTTACAGATTGGTTTGACCCTTTCTAATGCTGAAAGCCTTTGTATCATAGCCTAAAAGTCCGTCCCCTTTGTCGTATGAATCTTGCGTAATAAATACATTGTCAGTTACTGCTGTACACAGCTTCTAACAGCAGACTGAAAGTTGCTCTTAAATTTAAAGCCTCTATTTGCTTGGGTGCTATGTCTTATGCATTCTAGAGTTAATTGGATGTGCAGTGATGAATTTCATTTAAAACAAACAAACAAGCTGGGTTGTGTTTCTGTTTTCTGTGACTTCGTTATCCTAAAGTAAAGAGATCCCTGCTGCTGAGGTATAAAAGCATGCTCTGAAACATTCCTTTTTATTTTTTAACAGTTGAGAAACATCATTTGTATTTCTGGGAAAACTGTTGCATTATACAGTATTGCACTAAGAATGCTGGATTGGAGATGGGTCCCTAGTGACCAAGTGGCTTATATCAATATTCAGTTTACCCCCTTGTATTAAGGCTTAAGCTTAGGTTTGGCCAGCACTGGTTTTTGCTTATGCTGTTTAAACAGAAGTAAACTTGAGGTTAGCTCTAGCCATTAGTATGTGCTTGGAGTAAGCCATGCAACCTTAGG
This sequence comes from Phainopepla nitens, assembly GCA_013400175.1. Classification (NCBI taxonomy): domain Eukaryota; kingdom Metazoa; phylum Chordata; class Aves; order Passeriformes; family Bombycillidae; genus Phainopepla; species Phainopepla nitens. The sequence continues at coordinate 644,787 of VXBQ01007007.1, read as the reverse complement.
TCCCGCTCCTGGAAATGTTTACAGAAATGAGTAGCTTTTACTTGTGTGCTTAAATTGTTTGGATTAGGAGTTGTATAATGGGAAGAACCAGCTTGGAAGGATACAGCACAGCTATTGCTCATCTTTTCCTCCTCCCACCTTATGGCTGAAGAATGATGGGAAGAAATGTGTTTTGCAAGTAATAGCACACTGAAGTCGTGGCATTTCTGGCAGAAATTCCCAGATAGACTATCAGATCAGTCTGCCAAAATTGCATGCTTTTTTTCAGAAATAGCTCTTTGGCTGCTGGTTCATCGACAAAGGATATTTCCGGCTACTAAAGAAAATTTCACAGGTGGTCTGCTACAACTCTTCCTCTTTATATTTTACTTATAAATAATATTCACAAAATATGTTATATATTTTTAGCTGAACTAAAAGAACATTTGACTTCTCAGCACAAACTGACAGTACTCCTCAAGCATGTTCTTGTGCAAGGAGGTTTTTTTAAATGTACAAAATGAGTGAAGTGCTCATATACAAGAGTTAAGAGTCAACACAAACATTTTTAGTATTTTTTAAATGTCTGTAAATGACAGCTTTTTGCTAGTTTACCTTTTCTTGGAACACTGCCTGGAAGGCTTCTTAAAGTTTTTAAATATGGCTATAAGGTTGGTGAGTTGCTTCTCAAGATCATTATGAACCTATCAAGCCCAGTGTTTTGCTAGCTAGTAAACCTGGGGTAGACAGTCTCTCTAGTAGGCCTTTCATTTCCAGTGGATTACACATCAACAAATGCCAGAACTGTGTTATTTCAGTTGTTCTGTACCAAAGTCATGTACTCCTGCCTAAGGTCTGTGTTTGAAACATTGACTTATAGCACCTGATGTCTCTTGCTGCTCAGTCTTCTGTACTTCTCCCCTTCATTTTCTCTCTCTTCCCCTCTGTTGCCTCCTTAAGATGTAAGAGTATTGTGGAGTGTGCTTGTAGGTTTGTATCTATAACAGATATAACAAGTTTTATTCAGTTGCCCCCTTTTATCTAAGGACAGATCCCACAGTTCACAATTGCTGTCTTTGACTTTAGTAAGAAATTTTTGTAAAGGTCTCCAGTTACACACAATATTAACTTTGTGGAGTGGTTACATGGCAAAAAAGCATTTTCAACTGCCATCCAAATACTGAAATATAATTGCTTGCTTTTATTTAAAATAATTTTGCTTCCTGTGATGTTTTTGTAACCACCTTTTTGAGCTTGTTGCCTTGTAATCTTGCATCAAGTAACCCCAGACTTAATATTACATGATTCCAGAAGTAGGCTTCTCTGTCGGCAGCGTGCCAAATCCTGTATAATGTGTGTGTTAATGTGGTGTATATGAAAACTGACTTCTCTGTGGATTGGAACACTGATTTGTATAATTGTAACTAGCGTGATTAAAAATCTACTTGTCAGTATCAGGATGCTTATAATAAAACTTAAACGTTTTTGTTAAGCAGAGTGATGTTAGTCCCTTAAATTTTCTTTGAGAATCTTCATTGTCCAGACATCTTCATTTCTGAGTGTGTTTGAGTGTTTAAAAAAGAAAATAAGAACACGTATGCGGTTACAGATATAAGAATGTAGGCCTTGGATCGTGCTGCGTGGTAGGACTGCACCCTCTTGTTCTGTAGGAAAGCTGCATCTTCTCTCACTAGCCTTGAAGAGACTGATGTAAAAGACTTGTCTCTGAATCTTCGAACATATCCAGACGATGCTTCTACGCCATTCCTCAAAGCACACATCCCTTCTGTGTTCCTGTGGTCGCTGCTGGAGCCGCGTAAGCCACCTCTGACAAGGCGCGGTAATTGTTGGCTTTACCCGTTTGGCCGTCCCTGGTGTCGGCGTTAGCAAAGCGCTGCCGTGGCAGTGGCAGTGGCAGTGCTGGCTCAGCAGCAGGCTCTGCCGGGCCACCCGGGCGCTCTCGCTCAACCCGTTGAGCGCGTGGGCTGGCCAGACACTGCCCTCACCCCTGGCCCGCTTCGGTAGCAACAGACACGCACAATAGCCGTGGCACAAACTGAAAGCCACCTTGTGCTGTCGGGTGTGGATCAGCTTGTCTAACAGCGGTAAAACCTGGCTTGTTTTCACGTATGTTAAAAATTAGTGCGTGATTAGTGAAGATTAGTTTTGACGGATCTCTTTTTGTAATCAAGCGTTAATCACCCAGAAGTTCAGAAGTGTTTTATGTAAAGAAATTGCATGTGTTTGTGTGCATACTTTAGGATTAATACATTTTCACTTTATTTCAGACTCTGTGCAGGAATTGGTATTTTCATATAAAAATAAAAGCTTCACATGCTGAGATGACTATTCAAAGTATGAATATTTATATACTTTAAAATGAACTTTATGGAGGCGCTAAAGAAATGTCTGAACCTTGCGTATTTGCATCTCTATATGCAGACTGCTAAATAAATTATGCTAGTTCTAGAATCTCACTGGTGAATTGCAGATGTCTTTTGTAAAAGCATACATATGGCTTTCTGAGAGCTTTTAACTGTTTCCTCATGCTTTGCGTGTCAGAAAGATGGTGTGGATAACTTCATTGTGAGAGGGCATTTTTTCCAGTCTTGTTTGCAAAGCATAGTGGATCTGTGTGGTAAATATTGAGTTTTCATTCATCCTCGGGCTGAAATGAGCTCATTCTGTGCATATGGAATATAAGAAAAATATATACAAATGATGTTTATATTTAATACAATTAATAGTATAAAGCAAGGGCAAAGAAACTTGCAAGCCTAAACAGCTTGGCAGGCCAATAGCCAGCGAATGTCTTAGAGTAGTGCCAAACATGTAGAAAGCAGACCAGGCTCTCATCTGTTTTGAGGTACCAAAAAACTTCCAGCCTCATGAGGGTGTTCTTTACCCAGGATGCAGCTTTGTTCTGTTCTCTCAGCAGCTGGGCGCAGGTTTGGATTTCAGCAGGTATCTGCTAGGAGGTACCACTACTCTTCAGGAGACACATGACTGCCTAGAAGAACAAGCAGTGGTGTTACAGCGGCTCTCCACAGACAGATCCCAGAGCGTGGGTCCCTTTTTACAGCGTATTAGCCTGTCCTTGGGAGGCTCTGGGGAAGGAAGCAGTGTACCAGAGTGAGTCTGGAGAGAATGTCTGCAGGGTGAGAGGGAGGCCTATGTGCTGCTGTTGTGCTTAACCATGAGCTTCCAAAAAGCTGTGGAAGCACTCTCAGCAAAGGATGCTGCAGAGTAGATTAATGAGCTCAATGACTTCTTTAGCTGTTTGGGAATCCAGTAAATGGCAAACTTGACACCCAACCTTTCATATAGTACATCTGCTTGGACAGTAATTCATAGGGGCTTTCAGGTGGTGTGAAGCTGAAGTTCAGTGGTTCCGGGCTAATACCCCATTTTGTTATCAATGTATGATTTTCTAGTTATATAAAACTGTTGATTTCATGTGAGTTTTTAGAGTAGCTGTTAATATACTGAAATTGAACAATGGATGTATTTGATTGAACTGAAGTGACCACAGTGACAAACAAGCACCTGTTTCATTGCTGCAGATTTATTACTTTTCAGATTTCTTTGCAAAATGTCCCCCGACACTCAGAGCTCTATTGTCTAGTTCTCAGTTTGCCACCTTTTAGGCTGTACTATTGGAAAATTGCTTTTTTAATGTCTCCCTGTCTGTCTTGTATTGGGCTGTGGCTGTTCATAAACATTTCAGACCAATTAGTGGATGTCTTATTAGCCTGGAGCTGATGCTGTCAAGAGATACTGATAGTATGATGGCTCTTTCACAGAGGTGTACTTGGTGGCTTTATTCTAGGAACTGGGGTGATACCAGGCTCCTGTTTATTCAAGGAGACTTAGGCTTTGAAACAACATTTATCATAAAGATCAGCAGGTACACCTTCAATTATGCAACATTTTTTTCTGCAGGTAGAAGTCATCCTCCTTTGTGCAATTCTCTGCATTTACCTTCATCCTGCTTTGTTGCTGATATCTACTGCAATTTTGACTAGATAATCTAGCCTGTTTTGTTTTGTTTTTTTTAAGGAAACTGTTGGCACATTGTCCTGCTGGAGTGCTTGGGGGGTGACTTAAAATCTGCTGTGTGAACTGTGGCAGGGGTTGTGCACATGAGTGAAAGTGGGGAAAAGGCACTTCCAGATAGTTACAGTGTTGGTACAGTCAGTGTTGGACTCTGAATAAATATGAGTTACTTCAATCTTGCATTTCTGTGGTATATAAAATAATGAATTAAGTCTGCATTCCCTCTGTAAAATACTCAAGCTGTTTCTCTTGCACTGTCACATAGGTGTGCAGGCATACCTCAAGTGGAGATATAGAGATAGTTTGAAAATAGTTGGGGGTTTTCTTGCCTTTTTTTTTTTTTTTTTTAATGAGCTTCCCAATCAGTACAGAACAGTACAAGGATTATGTTTGTGCACAGTGGGGTGGTGAAAGAGAAGCTTCCTAACCACATGCTGCTACCAAGAAAAAAAGAAAAGCCTAAAAAAACATAGGCTATAAAGCTGTAGCTTCTGTTCTGCTATTCCTCCGAACCATGAAGTGATTTTGTCACCTGTGTCACATATAGGACTTTGTCTGACTTGAATTCCAGTCTCAAGCATTATTCTTTCTAACCACTGAAACATTAGTTGTCCAGATGATGCTGAAAAGTTTTGGAAGATCATCTGCTTGGGCTTGGGTATAAGTGATCACTGAGCACTGCTTCTGGTGAAGCAAATAGGCCGGATCTCCACTTTCTAGGAATGGAAAGTCTGTGTCTTCCACAAACAAAATTGCATGCCCCTCATGTTATAGAATAACTGCAGGAAAATATAAATCAATGATGTCTGTCTGGAAAAAAATGCAAGTTATGTCTAAAACTCTTATGGTTTTTTCAGAAGCCTGTTTACTGACTGGGCTTCTGACTTACTAATATCCATCCCAAGTCTTAAAAAAAAAAAAAAAACGGGGTAAGCTGCAAGTTCTCTTCTTCCCCACCCCCAGCTAGAGCCTCTTTCCCTCCCTTTACTTGTGTACTCTATCGGTTTCACAGTTCATATACTTGTGTTTTTTTTAAAATCTGCCCCTGCACTCTGGTGGGAAACATGTCTGCTGTTTCCTTTCAAGCACACAAGGCTTGATTCTCCTCTCACAATGGCATAAATTGTGAAGAACTCCACTTGAAATCAATGGAAGTAAAGACATGTAAAATGGGGTGAGAGAAGAGCCCAGCCTCTGGTTTCTATTTTTAAGTGAGTCTGGTTAACCTAAAGTTGTTCAATGTGCCACTGTGACTTTAGTTTGTAGATATCAGTTACTATGCTTGTTACTTTTTGTACATAATGTTTCATTTTCATATGTAATACATCACATCTAGTACCCCTCATCAGGATGCACATGTCTTTAATTTAATATCTTGGTACTACTCTGTCAATTTTGGTACATAATAAGTAATATGTGTGGTAAAGTACTTACCTTACTATAGTCAGATCCTGCAAAAAGTCTGTGGTATAGCTATATTCCTGTGCAGGCTCCAAAGGAAAGAAGGCTGGATTGGCTCTATCTCTACAATTTAAAATTTCTTTGTGGTTTTCCTCTTGCTTCAGTTCTTCTAATCTGTGAATCTTGCTCCTCATTATCCAAGTTCAAAATACTAATTCTATATAGACAACACTTTCTCAGTTACTGTTGGTTTTTCCTGTGCTTGTGAAGTGTTCAGCTCCATTCTTACATACATGCTTAAGAATTTATTATAACCTAAAATTTTCTCTGAACAGTGAAGTACTTTGCAAGAAACCTGGAATATCCACACATTATTTTTTTCTATTCGCCAAGTTTTGGTGGTTGTTCACATTTGTTTATTTTTTGGCAATGGATTATGGCCCTTAATTACCATCAGTAGTCAAATAACTGAATGAGATTATACAGCAGTGCTGTAAAAACTGTTCATGGTAGCTGTGATCTGTACATGTGTGGATATCTTTGAGAACAGTCACCTCATTCATTAACCAGTGCAACAGACTCCAACTTTACCTCTATTTAGTTTTTGAAATTAATGCAACCTTCTCTACCTAACTGAAACATTGCTTTGACTGCCTCTTTCTATAGTTTAAAAAATGCCCATGAAATAGTTGGCTCTTGTAATGTATTCAGACTTGGAGTAAATTTATTGGTGTATTCAAATTTTTGTTTTCTGCTTGAATAGCAAATCAGAGTTATCCACAAGAGAGTATCTTTAAATCTGGAGTAGACTTAGTATATTTGTTAAATTTCATCTCCAGTTTTATTGTGATGAGGGTAAAAACTCTGTGGTATTTACCTGTTTAGTCATTGAGCTTTCTCCTTCCATTTTAGTCCACCAGCCCCCCAAAAAGACAAGAGGTTGCCTAGCTAGTTAGGTGGTGGCCTTATGTATCGGGACAGCAGATGTCACAGAGATCGGCTGTGCTGCACTGGGTTGGAGTGATGAAGATCTCAACATTCAGTGTGGCTTCCCAGGCACAGAAGTGATGTGGAACTGGCTTCTGACCCCTTTACTGCAGTTATTAATTCCAGTAGTGGATTCTTCCTTGTCCCTGATAGGTTTTGCATGACTTACCACAGGGAAAATGGTTCATCGTAGTAAGTTCATTGCAGCTTTAACTATGGCATTTTTGCAGTGGGGCTGTCAGACAGGGAGGTGGCACGGTGGAGGCCAAGGAGTGCTGTTAACTGCTGCTGTGAACTGCTGTGGTCATGAGCAGTGATGCTTGTCTATGACTGATGTGGGGGCAGAGGAAGGTGTTTGATAGGGATATGTGTGCTTGTCAATTCGTTATGCTTTTCCTAGCTGGAAGCTGGGCACTGCTCAGCTGTGTTAGATAGAGCCGTCCTTGTTGTGGAGTAGGGAACTGACAGCTTTCCAAGTGCAGAGATGTCCAGTGATCTTCCTGGAGGCAGGCCTTACTTGTCTTTATTCTCATGGTTTTAAGACTCATTCTGTCATACCATTTTGGGGGCGTTTTTAAGTTCTTCTGAAAGTTACAATTGTGGGGGCTGCAATGCATGTCTGGAACAGAAACTACTTTTGGTAATATTTTCAAAGCATGAGGTCTGGTGTTCAAAAGTAATTTTTGGGTACAAGGGAACAACAGGTGATGCGGTTAGAATATGAGACTCTTTAGGAAAATCAGCCTTTAATACAGATTGGTATATACAGCAAGCTTGCAGAAGGACTGAAATCTTATGAAGCACCTTGTCAGGTTTATGGATGAAGTGGCTTCTATTGGAAAAGGTATGGGGATAGAAGAGTATACTCCTGGCTCTGTCATTAGTTGTAGTGGTTAACAAAAAAGCAAAGAGAATAGCATGTGATCAAGTTGGTGACTTAAAGGTTCTGAAGAAATTTAAGACTTTCTGCCAGCTTTCTGTTGTGAAACTGGTGATGTAAGACTTGACCTCAGGAAATGGAGATGGTTTTGAGGATCCAGAGCTTGAATCTGTTTATAGGTACTTTTGAAGAGTTGTCATCACAAAATACAGAGCTGATGGTGCAATGCTTCTGCAGGACAGAAATCTCTTCTGAAAGCAGCAATAAGCCCAGGGTAAGTCTTAGAAATCAGTCCTTCTCCTAAATAATTCCAGAGCCGTTTGCTTGCAGTCGTGATTTGTATAAAGTAAGCTAAAAGTTATGACTACTGTATAGTTCACTTCCTATTCCAGCCATCTTTAAAAGCTATCTTTTTTTCACAGAGAAGCTTTCTGACCAGAGGCCTCAGATGGATGTTTGGCACCCATATCTTTTGTGGGAAAAAGCAAAAATGTAGGGGATCGGAAGTCTGAGTAGATTAATCCTTCTGTTCAGTTACAGATCCATGTCATGCTATACACTATAAGAAAGTGTTTAAAGTTCTTTAAGAATATTCATGTGTTAAGGACAAAAGTGTGTATGGTGGGGAAGTAAAGCAGTATTTTAAATAATGCCATCAGGCTCTAAGTTTTTGTCTGTGTCCTTTTTAAGGACAGTAAAGTTTTACTTTTTAAGGAAAGTAAAAATGACTAAAAATTGGTATGCTGTGGAAGGGTGCATAGAAAATATATATTTCTTGACATCCTTCCAGAAGTACTATTTAAAGACAGTTTTGTAACACTGGTGTCTTAGCAGCATTCTGGTAGCCTCAGTTTTCTTTCCGGTGGAACGGTTCCAGCTCTCACTCTCAAATTAGCCTGTTGTGTGATACCTTATGAAACAGTAAATATCAGGAAGACACACTGCAACACTTACATCTAAATTTGACCCTAGTATGCACACAGCTTGGTACAGCTATGAATTTTGTCCTTAAGAAACATTTTGGAAAACACCTGATTGTGTGTGCACATGTACTGCCGTGGATGTACACCAGGCACACCTATATAGGGAAGCCTGAGATCCACATCTCCAAAGCTGAAATGTTTGTGTGGCTGTTAGGTCAACACTGAAAGGTGCTTTACCAGCATGGAGGGCAGAGCATACCAGCCTGAGGTGTAGGTGGTTATCAAGTCAGTGCTGTGACAACTTTCTGCAGGAAAAAGGCTTGAGAAAAGTCACCTTGAAAATATTTAGGTGAAAGGTGTGCAGAATTAATGTACATTCCTGGACATTTTCGCTTAAACACTAAAATATGGGACTTGGATTCTAACTACACTTGTGGCTCTACAAAGAAAACCACACTGGTGTGATAGGGCCTGCCTTGCCTCTCTTGCAGCTGGTGACTCCAGGGAAAAGTAGGGTGTTGCAGCTGGGAGGGTAGCAGCCAAGGCTGGTCAGGCGAACACCGAGTACAGACTCAAAGATGGCAGAAGATGTACTAGTTAACTGGTGGGGTGTGGAAGGCTCAGCTGTTGGTTTTAGGGCTCTGGCTGCTATTAATGTCCAGTGTGGGCCTCACAGTTCTGGTGGAAAAAGGCCATGTGCTGTTATCTCCTTGCTGGGAGAGGTGCAGTGGAGCTGCAACCATGGATTTAATGTGACTTGTGATGGTGGCCTAATGTAGAGCTGAACAAAAAGTTGATGAATTGTCATAGAATGATTTGGGTTGGGAGGGATCTTAAAAATCTAGTTCCAACCCCCCGCCATGGGGCAGGGACATCTCCCACTAGACTGGTAACTCAAAAGCCCCTCCAACTAGGCCTGGAACATTTCTAGGGATGAGGCATCCACAGTTCTTCTGGACAACTTGTTCTGGTGTCTCGCTAACTTCATAATAATGGCTTTCTTCCTAAAACTTAATCTAAAGCTATCTTCATTCATTACAAATCCGATACCCCTTGTCCTATCACTGCATGCCCTTGTA
>VXBQ01007007.1:598005-635021 GCA_013400175.1 Phainopepla nitens | reverse complement strand
GGGGGGCGGTCCCGCCGGGGGCGGTCCCGCTGGGTCCGGGTCCGGTCCCGCTCCTCGGCGCGGGGCGGTGCCGGCGGGCGGCTGTGCCCCGTTCTCGCCCGCCAAGTGGCGCCCGTGCGCCGATCCCGGTCGGTCCCGGCCGATCCCGGGGGATGAGGATGTTGAGTAGCGTTGTCGGGTGCGAGTGAAGGAGATCGCTCGCGCCTTTCTCCCCGTGCTTGCGGCGCTGGGAGCGCATCTGCCTAGCTGTGTTTTCATGGCTGAAGATATTTCAAGGACTGGTTCGCAGTGACACCAAAAGCAAAGCTTTTTAATTTCTCTCAAATTGCTTTATATGAGTGATGTTTAAATGGTTTTGAAGGACAGAGAGCAACCTGTCCATGCAGGAAACCCAGAGAACTGGCTGCTTTTTCTGTTCCTCTGCTTGCTTTGTCTCTGTTAATTTGCCAGTGTTCAAAATTATACCGAAACCCAAAGGAGAAGGGAACAAGCCTGAAGGTCCCAGCCCATATGCTAAAAGATCTGCTTAAACGTTCATCTTTCGGCACGACATCTGGCTTCATGTTTTCTGTCAGGAGGAGATGGACATGTCTTTCTAGCTAGAGCTGGAGAATGGGAACGTAGCCACTCTGGTCACCCCAACTGGCTGGGGGGTATGGCAGGAGCCTGTCAGGCTGTTGTGCTCCGTGTTTGAAGAGTGAGCTCTTCCTCACCAGGTTTTTGCTGCCCAGAAGACCCTCTGGCAAGGCGAGGATGTGTGGTTCCTGTTGTTGTGGTGCAGCTCCATAAGCCTGCAAGTGGTCCGAGCACGTAGGTGGAGGCAGGAGCCTTCTCACAGCCACTCCACAAACACCAAAGACGACAGAAGAAATCCAAGCACTTTGATGTGGTTCTCTAGGCCCCTGGTAAGCTGCTCAAACTAGTTTAACCAGGCCCAGAGGCAGAAGAGGTAGGAAGAAATGGGCTCTGCTGAATAGCCAAAGGAGCGCTTCCTTATCAGCCTCATTCCTGGGGAGCTTTTGCACTGAAGTGAGCCTGTCCCGAAGGCACAGGAGGGAGGTAGGCCTGCCTGAGACCCAAGGAGAAATGTGTTTTCTTATTAACTGTGAGGAGACCATCCGGGGTCTGTAACAGTTGGTTCTCCTTTTGAAGGAAGGATGGGCAGGTGCTAAATTCAAGTCTGCAGAGTAATCCTGCTTGGGAAGCAGGCTGTGACTGCCACCGCATCCTCCTAATGGCCTTAGATGGAAAAAGGGCACCTCAGGAGGTCACTGAGACTTCAGGTGGACTGGGCCTTCAAACAACACTGTCCATATCTTTCTGTGGATGCAGGATCACCGTCAAATAAGGAAGGGATGTGGCTCACCTGGAAAACAAGAAAAGCTAACAGCCTGTGCAGCCTGCAGCCAGATTTGTGGATCAAAGCTGTCAAGCACCCTGAGGTGTGTGTGTGTGTGGTTAGCTCCTCCACCTTGTTTAAGCTAGTCCAACAGCAGAAGAATGGATAAAATATTCAGTATTGAGAATTTTCTGCAGAAAAGAAATGGTGAGGAATTGCTGGCACTGCAGAAATTGGGCATTTGGCCAACTTGACCAAAGTATTCTGTAAAAATAAGATGATGGTTTCTCAAAGTTTTAGGCATATGGTTTGAGAGTTTTCAGCTAAATCCTTGTAAACATTCTCCTGTTAATATGAGCTGTTCCTAGCTTTATAGACTTTCTGATGGGGCTGTGAGACAGAGGTGCTAATAGTGAATCACCTGAATGGCAGGTGTTGAAACCATTCTAACATAGACCAGAAGGCTATTTTATTTTTTTTTTTCACCTCTAATCTTCTGCAAATACTGATTAGTGCTACAACAAACAAGAGTTGTCTCCTTTTGTACCCATCTACCCACAGGAGAAAGAAAACATTCTTTCAGGAGTGGTGGGGTTGGGTTTTTTGTGGTTTTTGTTTTTCTTTTTTTGATTCCTTGATTTCAGTCTTGGGAAAGGAAACCCTTGGTGGTAAATAATTGTGTTAGGAACTAGCAGGATTGGCTTAAATGAAAGTGCCTTGTTCAGCAATTCATTACTTAATTGTACAATGGACTTTCTCAGCACTGCTTCCTGCTATTCATCCAAGTCCTTCAGCTCTGGTACCTGTAAACAATTAGCATTCTCCCACATGGTACACAAACACTTGATCAGTGTTTAACAGGATATTTGTGTGTGGCAGCAGTTTAATGTGCTTAAGGAATCTTGCTGTCCTCCTGCCTTTCTCATCCATGGACTTTCCTCCCAGTTACTGATGTATTCAATTAATACACAGATTCTAAATACAGCTGTTTATATGTGATGCTGCTGTCTTCTCTGTCCTAAGAGCTGCACAAAAAATGTCAGGTTTTTAATTATATTTCTAGTAGTCTTCTAGTGTTCACACCTGCTTTTCAGTTTGTTACAGGGGTAAGCTGCTAATGGCAACATGATGTTCCCCTCTCTCATACAGGAAAAAATGAAGTGGTTCCTGGGCCTTCTTTGAGGTTCCTTCTAGTGTAGTCCTCCTCTTGGGTTTGAACAGATTGCAATGCTAGTTACCTCTTGACTGGCCAAAACCACAGTATGTGGAAGCAGGAATTACTGTGGAATGTACATTATCCCCTATGTAGCTTGGTCACTGGGTAACATGGAGTTAGACCTGTGGTGCTGAACCTCTTATAAGGTGTTAAAATGGATTGAAAATCAGCATATAATGCAAGACTCTTAAAAGTACATTTCTGAATCACAGGACTTACTGCTATGGAATACATACAAATGAGCAAAGTCTGGGAACTACTTCTTAGCCAGTGGTGAAGGGCAAGTAAGTAAAAACAATCCCAGCTGAGCAGTAAAAGGGGTTGACTTTTATGTACTTCTGCAAAATGGAAGGTGTCCTAAACAACAGCTTTCTTTGAGTGAAACATTATCCAGCCCTGGTGCTAGTTTTATTGTATGATGATGAGACATGAAAATTGCCACAGAAAAGTTTTCTATGCTGCAGTACTGCTTTGAAAAACAACCAAGCCTCAAATTTGTGACTGTTGTTGTATTAGTGTCCGGTTTTCATCAGATAATGCATAGCCCGAATAATATGTATACAAAGAAGAGCTTGTTAAAATGTATTCAAGTAATAGAAACAATGTAGTGGCATCTGAGATGCCAGTCCTTAGAACATCAGCTGTAGTTGAAACACTTCCAGATTCAATGTGTACTGCTTGTAATTCTCTTGGTCGTCAGCAGCCTGTGCAAGAAACTGACTTCAAGGATCAAAGTTACCTGTATTTTACACCAAAAACTTGTGAATACCAACTAGCTAGCAACTTACCCATCAATAAGTATTTATTTGTTGATAAAAACCTTCAGAACAAGGGAGAAACGGAACTAGCTCTTTTTTAACAGGTTTTTTTTTTTTTTCTTGTAATGACTAAGGTTTCTTAATAACTGTGCTTTGCATTTAAAAGTAGAGATACGTTTATTTGGAACTTGGAATATGTAAGTCTTACTGCAAGTACAACCTGTATGTTTTGTCTGACTGACCGTGTCTTATTAATTACAAAGCCAGAAGTAGATTGGGTTGATAAGGCATAACCCTGAAGCTGCTTCCTGTACATGATCCTTAGTGTTTTTTAAATTCTTTTCTTATCACATTCTAATCATGTCTGGCATCATGACACATGCCTTCAGGGGATGATAGGCTTTGGTCCTGTGGGATTTTTGTTTAAGTCTTCTAGTGTAAATTTTAGGAAGCTTCTATTGACTAGGTAACACTTTCAACTTGTGGAGAGCATGCTGTCTGTACCCTGGCATGTAAAGACTAGTACAGGAATACAAAACATTGACTTCACAGGCAACAGTCTGAAGTTGATATTCCATAGTTCAATGTTTGTGCTGTGACCAGAGGAAGCTAAAATTTGGTAGGATTGTTAGCTTAAGGAAAACCTAGTGAAGTAAATAAAATTCTCAGTGTTGCTTCAGTCTTAAAAAAATCCCTCTAAAAGGTAGACGGCTCTTGCCCTTCACTGAAGCCTGAACTAAATAACTAAATATCAAAGAAATTTCTTGAAATAATACCAAATGCACTGAAAAATAGGTGCAGGGTGGTTGGTTGTTTTTTTATTTTCTGGAAGCTCAACTAAGTTCACTGAAGGGCTAATCTTTCATCAGTGAGTACTGCTGGTTGCTGTCTCCACACAGCACCTCTTTGCATCATAAAACCATTCTTTTAATGAAACCCTGAAATATCTCCTATTCCTTATGGTAAAATGTCTAGCTCTGGTGCCACTAGCTGAGTGGGGTTTTTTGTGCTTTTTAGTTTTGTTTTAATAGGACTGAATTCATTTGATGGACCTCGTTTGTGAGTTTCTCTTGTAAAGCCATCATGTGGTGCATCTGGGCAGCACCTGAACAAAATGCTTCATAGAAGTATGTAGTATCACTGGGGAGCCTAGCTCATAAAGCAAAATGAAGATCTAAAACACCGAAAAAGACCATCCTCTGTATCATGTCCAGCTCACAGTTTCTTAACTCTTCTAAGCTGATGTTTCATGAAGGCAACTCTTGGGCTGACTCATCCTGTATAAAAATAATCAGTTAACAATTCTGTACTGCTGCTTCCAGGTCTTTGTACGCTTCTCTCTTCAGACCAAAACAATGTTTAATCAACCATCTGTACACAAACAAGGCAAAAAACGTGACTTCAAAAAAAAATCCATTGTTTTTCTTGAGGTGTTCATACTCAACTTAGAGTTAATGCTTAAGCTGTATCTGTTCATCTGACTTGGTTTTGGTTTCAATAAAATGTTACTGCACTATTGCTATGGAATACCTTAAATTGTTGGAATAGAGTGACATCTGGCAAGTATTGATTACTCTGGCAGATTTACTCAAGATTTATTCCATCAAAAGCACATCTTTTCATCTATACTTTTAATTTTTAAAAATTGAAGAATGTCAAGTTATTTGTTCTTATCAGTAGAATCTGTCAGGAGGACATTTAGAAAACTAAACTTCTTATATAACAAGTCTCATTTCCTTTTAAAGTATTGCATATGTTCTTTAGTACTACTGGTTAACTTGGTCCATGCGTGGGTCTACTCCTCTCCCACTCAATGTCTTGAGTCCTTGATGATTAGAGTGGTGAATACAGAAGGGAAATGGTACTCAGGGTAACACAGGAAGAATGCAAGAGGTAAAGAATCTGGAGAGACAGAGAAAAGAAAGTAATTACCATATATCCTTTTCAAACAGTTCCTCCTTTCATTTGGATAGTAAGAAGCTTATAGTGACCCACTACAGCTGGTAATGAAATGGCAGTATAGTTCTGACCTGAGTGGGAGTTCTTCACTTCAAAGGATAGCTTAAGTAGGGTGTTGTACTCATCAGGAGACAAAGTTATATGAACAGTGCATGCACATCTCTACCACCTACTAGTTTGCTTAGAAAAGCAAACACGAGGACATCATGCTCAAAAATGTTAAAAATTCATTTTAATGGAGAATGGCAGTGCTGTAGTGCTTCAAGTATGTTCTCACCAAACTGAAATAGCCATCACATTAGGTGGGAGAGTGTAATCACAGTTGTAAAACATCAGTCCTCACACCCATCGACCACTGGAAAACTCAGGATTGGATACTTAGATTTACTTTATTATTCATGCTTATTTGTGTCCGGACAAATGAATGCATATCCTGTGAGAGAACTGGTGTAGTTACTGTGTTACCTGTGTAGGAGAAAATACAGGTGTACAATTTTCTAAAATCCTTCTGGTTGGAAACAACTTCTGAAGGTCAGTTGATCTAATCTTCTCTCAAAGCAGGGTCAGATGAATTCAGACCACACTGTATCAATGCAGCATTTGGTTTTCTGCAGCATGCAGCAGGTCTGTTATAAATAAACCAGAATTTCTATGAATTGTGTCTTCATAAATTAGACTGCCTTTAGTAAATCACATGTTCCAACTGGAAGACTGGGGATAATGGAAAAACACAGGTTTTTCCCTGTGTGTACAGTTACTCTTTGAAGCTGCAGTGCTGCAGCATGATCAGTTGCAGAGTATGTTGACCTGTTTGACTGGCTTCTTTCCTTCTTGGATGCCTGGTTGCTGAAGTAGCTAGCTTCAGGGTGACTTAGTGGCACTTGAGTTACTATGTCCTCCAGTGCTGTTAGATGGGATTAAGATTCAAGTAACTACTAAGTTGCTTTTCTTTTGAAAACACAATTCTAAAATATTGATTTTGAAGCTGTATTCATGAAATATAGAGTTCATGTTACTGCTAAAAGATGTGATGTAAGCAATAGGCATTTGGGCCTTGTCACGTTAAAGCATCTTGCTCATTATATGGAACAGCAGACCCTACTCATTCATGGCCCATGAATGGTCAGGGATTTGTTCTTGAAATGTTTACAAGACCTTCAGGAAATTCTTCAGAAACAACTGGTTGTGAGTACCAGTCCAGGGTACTTCCAGAGGAATACATTAATAAAAGGCAATTAAGATTTTCATCTTTTAAATCTACATTATATCAAATAAGGTTGTGAAACTGGTCATTCTGGATGAGTAGCAATCTTGCAGCTGAACTTGGACCTCTGAGTTTGTTTGGTTTTGTATTCAGTATGTTTGCATCATGCTCCCTTGCAAGTAGCCGAAGTTGCATGTTTTTGTACCCTTTCAGACAAAATTTTTATGAGTGTGAATTCCTTCCAGGTAATTTGGTAGTAAAGGGAAAGTTTGATAAGTCACAGTTATACTTAAAAGAGCAACTCTGAATTTTTGGATGCCCGAAGATATGTTTAGTTATTTAGTGGAAACTGGATTTGGTTTGGAGGTTATTGTGGAAGCTGTCATTTGATTCCCATTGGTTTTCTGGACATCTGAGGATATTTAAGGAACTGCGTGAGGTATCTGAGCATGACAAGCCTATTGCCAGTGGGTGCTGGTGGCACTGGTAGGTGAGCTGCCCATGCAGGAAAAGCATGTCCTCCTAAGGAATTCCACTGCTTCACACTGATGCTCAGATTCACACTCTAAAGGGACCATTTTATTTTCAGGGTTTTTTGTGTTACTGTCTAGCATGTCAGTCTGTTACTGTTCAGTCAGTGTGCAGTGTTCTATATAAGTAGGTAAAACTTCTTTAGTTATTCTGTAAGCTGCTAATCATTTTTAATTCTATTTGTATAAAGTATTCAGATACTTCAGCCATAGATGTTCATATATTATACTCTAAATCTCCAGCTGTCTTTGCTGATACAAAAAGGTAATTCCTACCCAACAGAAATCTGTCATGTGTTCTTCCTTGCCTACCCCAGTGTACAACTGCAAGAGAAAAGAAAAGTTCAGGGTGTCCCACTGAATGTGAAAGTGGAATCACTTAACATGGATACAGCAATAATGGTTTGAGAACAGCAATGGGAAAAGTGGTCACAAACGGCTTGGTTCCACTGGCTTAGAGCACTATTTAGATAAGTGCTGCTGTGGTCTGCCTCTCCCCTTGTAGTGGCATTCCTGGTTGTCTAACCTCGCAGTGAACTGGTTTACAAACTCAAATCTCAAATCAAGAGGAAATTTCACTCTTTTTTGGTTTTTGGGGGTTTTTTGGGTTTTTTGTTGGTTTTTTTTTTTTTTTTTGGTGAGGGTTTGTTTGTTTTTTGGGGTTTTTTTTGGCAGTGTTATATTTCTGCTTGTTTAAATTCCTGCACAGTTCCACCATGCAGTCAGCTGAGTGCCAGTGCTAACACTGTGCCTGTGGTCAGTAAGGAGGAAGAAGGCAGAGTCCTTGCAGCATCCCAAACATAAATGGGTTTCAGTTCTGTCTTAAGAGTCCCCATTTATGTAGTTCTTGTGCTTCTTGCTTTGCTTTGTTCTTCAGTTGAGCCTACTTCTCTCCTTCAGCCCTGTTTACATGGCTCACTTTTATGGCTTCACTATTAGTGAAATGTTTCTGAGAAATGTTGGCATGTGCTAAAATAATTGGGGATGTTACTGCCCATGCTTACTGCTCTTGATGGTGCAATGACTATTAGGGATTGGAACCCTTTGCCTCCCATTTCTGCATCAGTACGGCTGGTCACCCCTGGCTTCTTTGCCAAAAATTATTGCCCCTCCCCAATAGCAGTGGTGGAGTGTAGGATGGGTTGAGGAGGTTTCAGTCTAAACCAGGAATAGAATTATGGGTCTAAATCCAAATGGTAGGTAAAGAGTACATGCTATGAGGGAAAAAAAGTCTATCGTTTGGACCAGGATGAGGGAAGTAATTAAAAAAAGCTGGGGTCTCCTACATGATAGACTTTTAAAAAACATTTTTCCTGTAGATAAAATCTGAGAAAATTTGTCCCTAGTACCTTTTATTTCTTAATTTTGTAATAGACTGTGAGATGGAATTAATTCCAATTAAAAACAAACAAACAAACGAAAATGTGTAGTAACTAATTGTGTTTGTTTTAGTTTACCATCCAATCTTCTGAGTCTTTCTCTAGGTTACTGTAACTTATTTTGGTTTGTGGTTATTGGTTAGGTGTTTTGGTGTGAGATTTTTGGTTTGGTTTGATTTTTAAGTGCCAGGAAAAGACTTCAAACTTGAGTTCACATTTTTCAGATGAAGGGGTTTGTGTGTCACACTTTTGTCGTAGTGATCTTCATGCTGATAAGGAGAGCAGTGGGAAGAGATTTCAGAATGCTTTATGGTAATTGTCAACCTCTAAAAATCTGTGGATCTGGAACTTGCCAGATCTTGAACGCTGACTTTACTCTGTAGCATAATTATGCTGTATGCTTTTGTAAACATCTCCTTATTTTCTGTTCTTAGTTTGTTTGTTCGGTCTCCATTGCACCCATGAATGCAAACTCAGGTCTGGTGCTTATAAACAGCTGCTTGTATGTATCAGGTGTATAAAGTAGAAAAACAAGAAGGCTTAAAAACAAACAAACAAAAACCCCAAACATTTTTTAATGCATTCCTACTGTGTGTTCACTTCTCTGCTTTTAATGAGGACTTCAGAGGTCCCACATTTAAAGGTTTGTAGAGGAGTGCGGTTCTACATTGTGTGATGCTTCCTCATTAAGTTTTACATCAGTAAATGGATTTTGCTGTTGTCAGAGGTGAGTTCCTTGAGGAAGGGAAATCTTACAGGGTATTAAAGTTAATTGACTGTTATTTAAGAGATGGTGCTGTGACATGAGTGTATATTTTTATTGATATCTGCATAAAATATTTTCTTGGTTGATCAGCTTTGTGATCTAATGGTTAGGTTACGAAAATAATCATACAGTAAGTTCAACATGTTTTTAAATTGTGATCACAACTAAATAATCAAAATATCTTTTGAATATTACAATATTGTTCCAGAGAGCAAATTATTGATTGCAGTATGTTATTGCGAGTCTCAAAAATTGATGATGATAAACTCCACAAATTTTTGAACTAAAGAGTGCTTCAGCTTGATCCACACAAGTTGTGGCTATGAAATATTTGCCAAAAACTGTTGGTTCATCATATTCTAGTCCTTGGGAAGGGGGATCCTGGATGCAGCTGTGTGCTAAGTAGGTCACATCATGCTTTAGCAAAGAAGCCAAGAATACAATGTACAGAAATAAGTTCATTTGAGGTGATACCTATAGTTAAGTGATAAATTGATGTTAAAACTCTACATTGCCAGCAATCTGTGCTGTTCTTACTGTGGTTAAATTTTCCTGTGTATTCTTGTAAATGTAGATCTTAGAAGAAGAAAAAAAAGGCATCAGATCAATTAATGCCATTTAAAAAACACAGCAGGCCATGCATCTTCACACAGCCCATTGAACTGCTAAATGATCTCTTCTACTCTTATGCTATGTGCAGAAAGTCTGGATGTTTAGAAAAAATGATTGGACAAAAGGAAACAGGCAAGGAGTGGAAAGTAAAGTTGTCAGATCTTCCAGCTGCAGTAAAAAGCAAACCCAAATGCTAGTTGCTGAGGTTTCTACAGCACTTGGCTAATAATGCATTATCTTGCTGTGTTCTTGACTTTGAGCAGCTATTGTGCTGAAGTGTGGGTCCCGGCTGTCAAAGTCTTTCCCACTTTCTGTGTCCAGGAATGGCTGGAGCTCTGAGAGAACAGATTGTCTGGCTCTTTTTCTCCTTTTTTTTTTTTTTTTTTTTAGCCAACCTTGTTTCCAATCTGGTCTGAATGCAATCAGTTATCTGTAGATAGCAAGCAGTGACTGGCTATGAATAATGTCTGTGTTACTTAGAAGTGACATCTGTGACTTGCCAGACTGCCTACGTGAAATGCCTCCAATGATCTTGCTGTTGCTCATGCACCCATGTAGGAGGGGACAGCAGCCTTAGTGCAGGACCAGAGTGCTGTGCTTCACTCTGTTGACCTAGGTCACGCACTGCTCTAGCCTGAGATCCCAAATCCTGGCATATGTGATCCACTTCGAAATGGCACCAAGGCTGGAGCGAGGCCACATGACACTCCTGGTGCTGATGGCTGTGCCCACTTCTGCTGTTGTACAAGTGGTAGTACACAGAAAAAACAGGACTTTGGAAACCCTGTGTTCTGACACTTCTTCAGAACATTCCCTTTTCTGAAAGAGCTTGTAGATCTTGACTCATGAGGATTTTTCAGAGAAATCTGAATTTTCACTTCAAGGATCAAAACACAAATGTTTTGAAAGTGATAGTATGAACAGTAGATCAACCTGCTGATGGCTGAAGAGTATATTGTAAGAGACTTCTGAGCTTCATCTAAGAAGGGAACAGAAGGATATTTGCTCAACTGTAACTAAAACTAGGATCTAAAAGGCTCTTGTTCCTCTAGTGAGGTGCAGGGGTACCTAGTGCAGTATAAAAAAGTCTGATCCAAAGGGCTGTTGTTGCTAACTGCTTGCACTTACAGCCTAGAGAAGATACTGATGACAGATTACTCTCACTGCTATGGTAAGTTCTTTATCCCACCAATATTTCATGATGCTGTTAGGCTTCAGCCTAGTGATGATGGCAGCTTTCCCTACCTGCCCTGAAGTGTGTGTAGCATTTGTACTGTTTATGTTTACAGGCAGGTCAATGTTTGCAACCATTCAGAAGAGAAGGAAATACCCTTTTTAGGAGGAAAGAAAAATAACAAGGACAGTTAATTGAACAAAATCTACTTATTTAGCAGTAACCGCTGTTAGCTGTCCTGAGTGTTAATTTAACAAGGAATCTAGAGATAGGCTCAAGTATGGAAGAAGGCTTGTTTGCCATGCTCACATCTTTCCTCTTGGTTGGTAGAAAGAGGAAAATGACTCTCACATATAAGCTGTAGTATATTGTGCAGAAAAGTGGTTTTAGAAAGAGGTCTAATAGTGAATTCTGTCTAAGGAGCAATAATTACAGCTTTGAAACCTACTGAAGCAAATGACTGACTGCTGTCTGAGAATGCTATTATTTTGAGTTGGACTTGATGATTGTTGTGGGTCTCTACCAACACAGGATGTTCTATGATTTTTTTTAAAAGCAAATCCATGTCACAAGATACTTAGAAACTCCATTAGGGTTAAACTCATCAACACCAAGTAAGGTTGTTGGTTTTGATCTTTTTATCTCAGTTCCTATTGAGTTATATGTAATTAAAATAACTTATCGTTTGGGTCATGTTAACTTAATCCTGAACAATATCCCCAAAGCATAGCTATTACTTGTTTGTACCACTTGATGGTGAAAAGGTAACTGAGTTTAGTTATGGCTAAGGAAATCAGACAAGGTTGCAGGTTAGCATGCCTCACAGTTCTGACCAAGTGTTGTTGTTCGTCTCCTGGACCCTGGATGTTCTTTGGGACTTCTGTTATGGACAAATGAGTAAAGCTTTGCTGCTGTGCCAGTATTTCTCAAGCCAGCAGGAGAGGTTTTGGGCTTGCTGTTAGCATTACATCTATACTCTCCTAAAAACCTAGTAGCAAACAGCATGGGTTGTTCTCCATCATCTATGTAGTTACTTTTTGGCTGATTTGAGAAACTGTGATATGCAGATATGCAGATATCCTTTGAAACCAACCCTTGAATCTGCACACCGATCTTCTGTTGCAGTGGATGAATAACTTGTTCACACATGTTAAGGTGTGTATATACAGAAGTTCTGTTTCCAGTCTAGCCAGGAGATGGCTCTGTCTAGCCATTCCCAAAACACATCAAGATTTCTGAAGCTAGAGATAATTGGTATTCCTTGGGAGAAGTGTGTTTAAAATTGGCATTTTATGCATCTGTTTCATGAGTTGCAGGATAACTGCAGGGAAAAGCTTGAATGGGAAGGAATTCTGAACAGAATTACAGTAAGAAAAGAAGGATGTATACTGACATCCTTGCCAGTAATTAGAGATCAGTTTGTAGAAGGTCAAGATAAAGGCCTTACAATAACCAGAACCTGGCTAAAAAAGCCTGGCAAGCAGTCACAGCATTGTCTGGCTGCTGCAAACACAGCCTTTGGGCTGAAGCATAAGCAGCTGTGAAGCATGGCTTTCTTGTTTCTTTACAAGTGTTGTTACACCTAGTAGCTGCTTCCACTGACCTTGAAATAAAATAACAATGGTACATGGTGAGTGGCCTCACGCTGTTCAGCCATTGATATTTCAGCCCATGTCGGTCACAGGAAGAAATGGGAGGGCTACTGACGCAGTCTTTGGTACTTAGTGGTCTAGTACAAGACTGGGGGACCCAAGAGGTGTGAATAAACATAGACTATTTTACTGAGTTAAAAAAAACAAGGCAAATGCTTGGGAACACCCATCTCGAGAGCAGTTGTCCTCTGTCTGCTGCAAAAGGTGAGGAAAGCACTTGTTGAGAGGCTTGTGTGCTGCGCTGAGGAAAATATCATATGAAGGAAGTGTTACGTGTGTGTAGATTTTATAGTTAAAGAACTCACCTAAAAGAGCAGATACAGTCTGAAAATGAGTTGTATTTTTGGCCTATTAATGCAGGTGATGGGGATCATAATTAATACTTTTGTATCATCGAAATGTGCATAAGTGAATCCTTGATGATTAGGTCATGTGAAGTAACTACTGAGTATCTTCTTTGGTCAAAGAAAACAGGAGTGTTTTTCTCAGGGGCAGTAGGTTATTAACAGCTGCTTTTTTCCTAAAGTCAAATTAAAACCGAGTACTTGGGTACTATAAAGCTCTTTATTGTTCTTGTGTTGTCTTCTCTGTTGCATTGCAAATGACTTGCTGAATTTAGACACACACTGATAAATCTGTAGCTATTCACCAAACATGGGTCTCTTAAGGTAGAAGATTTTAGTCTAATTGTACTCTCTACCAGTAAGAAATGTTGCTAAGACTTTACATAAGCAAACATTACTGAAAGAGGAGGAAACTGCAGTTTCCAGCTAGTAAATATTAGAAAGTTTGACATTATTACTGTCCCAACTTCTAGACAGCTGGACTTTTCCGTGAGTTTTCACTATGGTTGGTTTTGTTTCAGCTGGGAGAAATGTGAATATATTTGCTTTTCTTTTTCCCCAGTGGTTTTGTGGAGCTGAGTAGCTTTTGGGCACACAAGGCTGACTTGTTTGGATGTGTTGTTGTTGGGGTTTCTTTACCTGATATTTAAATATTTATATAATAATAGTCAAGTATTTCTGACCAGTTATAAAATCTGTATGGCTGAATGGTCTTTGTATAAATGTTTTGCAGTGTGACAACATATGAAAAGGTAATCAGTAGAGGAAGCTGTGTGGAAAATCAGTGGGTTTTTTTTACTTTCTGGAGTCCAAGTTCTGCAAGACTATTTAGAAAGGTTTGGAGAACTGGCTGATTTGCTGTAAAATACCACTGGCTGTTTTCTTGAGGCACTGGGGTAAACTGATCTAAATGCATTTCTATATGAATAAGTATAACTGCAATTATCCTTTTTCAGATGTTCATTAAGCCAGAGGCTGATCATAAGAAAGTTAATTTTGAGATGCAGATCCCAACTTGGGCTGTACATATTTTGAACAAATTGCAAAAGAGAATGAAAAGCACTGATTTTTTAAACCCTTGAGTATCTGTGACACTCCTCCATACAGGGAACATCTTTGTCTTAATTTTTCAGAGCTGATTTACAACTGTACAAACACTTACCCACTTAGAAAAGTAATTGTACTTGATTTTTTTCCCCCACCCTCTTTAATCCTTGTACTTTTTATAGCTCTAAAGTAGGATGGTTTGACAGCTGCCTTGTGAGCAGCTGAGGCATCTTTATTACAACTCACCTTGGAGAAGGGTGGGATAGGCAGCTGGGGAAGGAATATTTACTACAATCGTGTGAAGAGAAGTTATTCCAAACTCTTGGCACATCTAAAATCAAGAGGATCTAGAAAAAACAGACTTGAGCTTTTTGTGATTCTTTGATTTACTTCTTTTGAGTCTTCTAAATCTATGAGAATTAATGTGGGGCTTTTAGTGCAGCACTGTGAAATAGAAAGTTTGCATTAGTAAACTCCTCACTTCTGATGCACAACTGGTTGTGCACAGCTGGTTGTTGAACATATAATTTTGCAAAAGTTAAAGTGATTTAAGAAATAAGCTTTTGCTTGTAACTTGTGCATGTATGTAATTAGTAGGTTTAAACTTTTCCATCTGCATGATTGTTCTTTTGCATTACATAAGTCTTCAAGAACAGGTTTAATTACCTAATTAAGGCTATGGTTATTATTTCCTGTGGAACATTTTAATTACAAATAAAATCTGAGGTGAAGTATCTAATGTTGAAGGAGAAGGTTTGTTCTGAGATTTTACAGCCATTTGTGCTGCTGTAACTTAGTAAATGTTTCCATATGAAACCCTAAGGAGTGGGAGCACTTATTTACATATGTCCACCCACAGGAGCAATTCCTCTAAAGGTAGCCTGCAGAAGACATTTTTGAAGGTGCTCTCAAGCTGCCTTTGCTTTATACCTCGAAGTAGGAGGCCTAGAAATGGTTGCAGTTAAGTGGTATATATTCTTTAAATAGTTGTTTCTTGTACATGTGTTGGATTAGTTACCTACATGTTGATGGACTGGTGGTCAGGTTCTCTACAGCATGTGTTTTTGAAGGTTTGCAAGGTACAGGACGACAAATGGAATTTCTTCAAAATTTATGTCCTGAAGTATTAGAAGGTGTTAATTAGTTCTTTAATGACTAAAAAGAATTTCTCCATTTAATACATCAGATTTTTCTTTGTGATAAGAAGACATTAAATACCCATTTAGACTTTCTCTAAGTCCTGGATTCTCAAAAATGTTGATCTTTTGAATTAAATGTTGAAACTTGGAAGCAGATTGGCTGAACTCTTATTTGGTTCTTCAGATTTTATTCTTTTCAAGAAGGCATTTTATGTGAGAAGATACACTCTTCTCTATCCCTCAACTGTCAAGAAAATGTAAGCCAAAACCTATATTTTTCCAGCTGTTTTTTCAACAAAAGCAACAAAAATCCAGATAATCCTATGTGTATGCCAGTGGCTCGAGAACTAATGCTTGTACAATCACCTGAGTTTTCTGTTAGCCAAGACCTGGAGCTTTACTGTGAAAATGATTTGCAAGTAAGAAGAACTTACTTGGAGAAGGACACTACAAAGATCAAGTCCACCGACTACTTTTGTGGAGGAAGCCACATTCTCCTTTCTACAGGAAAGAAAGTGAAACAGATGGACCAAGTGGTTTGGCAGAAGCAGAAAGTTTTATTGTTGGAAAGGATTAGAGTTTAGGAATTTTGGTTTAGTGGCTTGCACACACCCTTCTGACTAAGTACTTATTAATTTTTTTTAATAAGGATGTGGTTTGAGATGCAGAATTTCTTGAGGGGATTTGTTGAGAGGTAGGGGAGGTAGTCTTTCTTGACAATTTAATTCATATGTGCTTAATGCTGTGCACTGGAAATGCAGCACAGACAAGGCTCCAAAGATGAGCTCCAGAAACCTTTCTCTTGCTGGTGAGAAGAATATCCATGATTTGTTTGCCCTAGTGAAGTGAAATGTGGTCACAGATACATGCTTGCATTCAGGCTTTCCAGTGACTGGAAGAGTTGTGGTGGAAACAAACCAGATTTTCATGCCACTTTCCAGAACAAGCATGAGCCTCTTTTGAGACTGACAGTGAGAGAGGTTAACATGTTTCTTCTGTGTTGATGAAGCTTTATGAAATGTACGTTCTGTGGATGGTTCTTGTTCCCAGTGGATTTCTTTCTCCTTCACCCAGTCCCTGTCTGGCTCAGGGCCCTGGAGCGCAGAAAATCAGGTGGATGGAAAAGATGTGTCACGTGGCTGTTAGGCTAGCACTTTAGGAAGAACAGCCGTGGCTTTACAAACGACAGAATTGCTATTCAGGCTCTAGCCATAGAATTAAATGAAGGAAAAAATCCCCAGCACTTTCAGGCTTGTTAAGCTTGTCGGGGATTTCAAGTTAAGGTATTTCGGTGTAAATGCCTCTTGTACCCACACAAATAATTAAGAAAGTTCTGAAGTCAGTTTGCATTAATTTCTCTGGAAACAAATTTTACTGAATACAAAATGAACTATTCCACCACAGGATAGATGGAGGTACTTCTTAGAATAAACCACTTTGCATCTTTTAGCTGTCAGCATGCTCTTTAAATTGTGCTATTACTTGCTTGTATCAACCTGTCTACTGTTGTGTCCTTAAGTGCTCTGGAATCATCTTGCTTGCTTAGACGAAGGCTTAGGCATAGCCTTGCCTCTCTGTGTGTATGCATAAAAAGATACACACATGCAGTGTGTATCTTGTTTGTAAGTACAGCTGGAGCCTGCAGCCCAGCCTGTCTTCGTTGTAGCTCACAGTCTCTGTGCTCTGCTTCCCTGTTGTCTTGGTTCAAGATCCTTCCCTCTCTGCCCTTCAGAGTCCTGTCCTGAGAATAGCAACCAGACTGTTGAAAGAGGGAGAGAGTGTCTGGATCAGTACTGCAGTGAAGTTGTCAAAACCGAGATGGCCCTGGGGAGAGAAATCCCAAGGCGTATATTGTGTCACTTCAGGTCGTAAGACAGATGATGGGCAGGTCCTCTTTTTTTGCCAAGCAGACTACCATGGATATTTTTGCCATCAGAAAATAGTTGAAACCTGAAGCTCCATTAAGATCTTAAGCAGCGAACAATATGATGCAAAATCCAGTCATCGTGCTGGGCATCCATGATTCCTGGGCAGAGGAGTAAGCAGGAGATGCTGGGCTGAGTGTAAAGCTGACTGCATTCTGCACTGAGCAGACTGTCCTCTCTAATCATGGCTTACTATGGCTTCTGAAAACTGTGCCTTTTTGGGAAAGCTGGCTCTGCATCAGCAGTGTCTTTCCTGAAAGGGCAGCCTCTGGAAGTGGAGATGCTGCTGCTGAGCATGCTCCTGCTGTCCCTTCCCTTTCCTGAGATCTCCTGGAAGTGCTGGAGCCTGGAGGACCGAAATCCAGTCTCAACCAGCCTTCTGTGCGTGGTCAGTCCTCTCATCCCAGTACTTTTCCCTCCCTATAAGCAGTTCCAGTGATTTAAGTGGCTTAATGGAAATTGTCTTCTGTTACCCTTCCCTTCCCTGCTCTGCACAGCAGTGCCTTGTGTTTTGGCCTAAGGCTTTGGACCTCCCTAAGCAGCTTTCCTCCCAATTTCTGAATCCCAGCTCAATCTGCTGCGTTGGTGTTGGCCGTTTCCCAACATTGCCAGTGCTGACTATGCTGCTCATTTATCCCATCGGACATTGTTAAAATAAAGCTTCAGTGTAATTTTTAGGCTATTTGGTAGATGAGTGCTGTTTTACCTAAGCTGTCATAGTTTCACTGATATTCAGAGATTTAACTGAAAGTAACAATCCTTTCTACGTTCTGTCAGCTATTGAAGTCCTCTCTGAAACTTACCCTTAAACAGCTTTGCACTTAGAACATTTTTCTTTGGAATTTTTTTTTTTCCTTGATCTATTTCCAGATCCAGACTGTTGGTGTTAGCTCTCCTGTTCACCTGAATAACCCCTTCTGCTCCTGGATATCACAGCTCCTTGTTAGGATGGGGAAGGAGATTGGTTGTTAAATCTCTTCCCGTCCTTCAGCTGGCAGGAAGATGGTGATTCATCCTGTCAGCTTTCACTTGGAGCATTTCTAGACCCCAGATGTGTGTTCTCAGCATTCCCAGATTGGCTCTACTTCCTTAGAAGCAGAAGCTGTGGGGGAATGCAAGAGACTTCCAATTTTAGCGGCACCAGAGCTACATAAATGCAGCTATATCACTGCTGGGCCAGGCTGGCTCTCCAGCTGCACTGCATCATGTGGCTTTACGAGCCTGTGTCTCCACAGGCTCATGAGTCTGTTTCTGATCTGTTTCTTGGTGTCGGCACGCATGTCTTTGCAGATGTGTGAGCTCAGGGGTCCAGCCCGAGACAGTTGTAATTCTTTATCTTACCATTTCAAGCACTGGCTCTTGAGCTGTGATTGGCAGGGAGCCCAGCAGCCATATGGCAAAGGGCATATTGCCCAATGCTGAATTCTCTTCACTGACTCCATTTGGAGTCATATCTAAGTTTTGAACCCTCCAAACTTATGGATGGACTAGCCTGTTCTTCCACTTTGAAGTATTCTCACTGGAAAGAAGTGGGCAGCTGTGATCCTTAAACTACAAAGGAGGATTTTAAACCTTTTTCTTACCAATGCCATGAAATGAACTGTCCAGCAGGACTTTTCTTAGGGAGGTGTGCTTAGGACATGATAAGCAAAGTGAGCAAACCCAGAAAGGTGATGAGGGAATGACTTAAGACATAATAGCATTAATAAAGAGACCAGATCTTCTAGATCAGTAGTAAGTATTTCAGAAAACCTAGTCCATCAGTTTCTGATAAAACTTTACATACTGAATCTCACTTTCTTTGGCTCACAGGGCTGTCCTGGGTTGCTTGTATGTTACACTTTGAAGTTAGGCATGTGGTATTTTCAATAAATGCTTATTCCTGTATCTCGGTCTAATGAAGAGGTGTTTCAGGATAAGCAGAACGTTGCAAAACCTTATTTCAGTGTTTATTTTTCCTCAAATCATGTTACAAAATGACAGGTTGCACAGCAGCTAAAGCAGGGTTGTCAGAGGAAGCCATCTAGATATTAACTGATGAAATTTTAACTAAGCTTTTCATGATAGATCTGTTTTGTAAGTCAGGTCCCTGCTTATGTGTGCATTTGAAGAGTGGCATTAAATTAATTGTTCTCCTTGAGTTAAAATTTACACAGGCATTTTAACCTGCTGTCCCATAGTTTTCTACTATAAAATTTGCAAAAATCAGTGCAGAATGGCATGATGATTAAATCCACTGTAAATGACTTGTTTTAAATACGTGTGCCATATAGGTAGCAGAAATTAGTGCTTCATTGCTAAACTTGAAATCTTAACTCTAGCTTTTTTCTTCTTGCAAAGCCTACTTAAATGTTGTTAGATACCTGAGGATCACGGATTGTTTTTCAGTAATACTGGCTTCAGATTTCTTCTAAAGAGAGAAATTAATATGCTGCATCTAATTACTATCAGAGTAAAATGGCTGGATGGTCCCTGGCAACCACTGGAGTAATAAAAGTCTTCCCTGGGCACAGGTTTAGAGCATCCTCATTCAGAGTCTGTACCTGATTTGATGTTGAAATTCTTTCTATTTCAGCGTGTACACCTAAAGCAATACAGAGGCACAAAGACTTATGTGTACAGATGCTCAGGTTTTGAGGTCTAAAGAAAGTGGGCAGCTCCAGGGAAGGGTCTACTGGTGTACATGCTGGTTGTGTGAGCACACTGGTACGTCTGGAAGACTCAGGCACGACTGCCTGGTTTTAACTTTGAGCTAACCTTTTCTGAATGTATTTGATAGAAACAAGCATAGAGGTTGCTAGCATAAATAGCAACTCCTACTAAATTCCTCCAATTTCGTCTTCTCTGAAAAGCAGGTTCCTGTTGAAAGGATTGATCTTCCTAGAGAGAAGAGCAAGTACTAAATGTTTATAGATAAAAGACTACATAAGAGATCAGAGAACTGTGTGTTTTGCTGTACCTCTGTGACTAATTGAAGGGTAATGCATTAGAAGGGAGGTGGGAGGCAGAGGACAAAAGAAAGGAAGAGAGAGACTATAGTGTGCAAGTCACAACCACAAGCTGTACTGCTTTGCTGCCACTGGCATGGAAGGAGAGGGCACATCAATGTACATTAGCTGAGATGGAATAAAGCCGTGAGACAAAACTATTTATAACTTGTGTGTTATCACACCTCAGCCTGTCAACCGTGGAGGTTAGGGTTTTATTTTGCCTTGGCAGTCAATTTTATTTAAACTTACAATGTTGTCCTGTGTCGTGGTTGTGCCCTGCAGGGTGTCTTATGTTGGCATAAATTGCTCTTGCAGCTTTGTTACTGGGACAGGTGGAAAGTATGTGGGTCTCTGCTGGTATAGTGTATCTTAGTGGGATGTGATAATATAAATAGCTTTTATTTGCATGTGTTCTTTGTAATCATGCTTGAAGAAGCTGATATAGGACATCCAAGTGAAATGGCTTTTTCCCATTAGAAGGGAAGTACAGTAACCGGAAAAAGGATTATTCCTTTTTAGGAATTTTAGATTGACTCTAACCCATATCTGAGTTTAAACTGTTTTTGAGAATTAAAACTTAATTTAATCAGGGTTTGTTTGTGCTATCAACAAGCATATTTTAGAGGAGATGACCTTGGTTTGCTGTGGGTCGAGATGTTTACTCCTATGTGTAAATTGTGGTCTGTTGATCAGACAGGAAACGTTTTGGGTTGAAAGCTTCCTGTCATGCCCCCATTCATGTGAAAATGAAGCTTCTTGCTGTTACAATCCTTTCTGGCACATCTTCTTACCCGTGTGCTAAGGGTTACAAGCTAACAGGTTGAAGGAACTGCGCTGCAGACATTGGAAAGAGACTATGGCAGTCTTTGTAAAGGATACTGCTCTATCCAGGCAGATGATTGGCCTGGAAAAACATGGCTGGGACTCTGGGCTGTTGCTCCAAAGAAAGTGAGGAGAGAGTTAAGTGAAAAGGAATTTTTAAAAGATGAATGACATGCATACTTCTTGTGCTCAGGGCAGCAGACCTTTGCTTAAAACATATGGTTTGTGTGTGAAGGAAGGTCACACTGAAGGAAGATTGAATACTGGGAAAGGTCTGAAGCAAGTCATCCAGGATCTAGATAAAGGTATGTGCATCCAGTTCTGATGCAAACTGGCAGATGTGGGATGACCACATATGCACCTTAACAAGCATGCCCTATATCACATGATCCTGTGATAATTAGAGAGTGACCATGCTGACTGTGCCCAGTCTCCTTACCACCGTATAGCAGGCTAAAAACCAAACAAACCCCGTGTCTCTTTAATCATCCAAGGGAGTACCGGCTGTCCTGCCTATACAGCCTGCTTAAAATGGATCCAGGTTGGTATGTCAGACATCAGCTAATCAACAGATCTGCTCTTGCAAGTGTCCACTCCTCTAAGTCCTCCAGTAATACTACTGTCTGCGTGTTTACTCCTGTGGGAAGGAAAGTTGCAGGTTTGTGGGATATACATAAGTCCTACTGGACCTGCTGCAGAAGATTCATTGAACCTTACTTTGTGGTAGCCCTGTTTCTCTCTTGGCCAGGTATGGGCTTCTCTGTACCTAGGAAAACGAGGGGACCTGCTTTGAGTGTAGAGGCATGTGATGGATTTGCTGCATTTCACATGACTTATTTTATAACCTGTTTTTCATTTGCTTAGCAAGGACTCTGACCTCTACATGAAAAAGTCTGTTGGATAGTGATGGCATAGAGAACTTGGCAAAATCAAAGCATTTACAACATCTGTATCTTTGAAGTGCCTGTTTAATAGTGCCATTGTCATGCCAGTTGGAGGCAACACTCCTCTTTGCAATTGAAAGGCTCAGCAGAGCTAGCTGATAAGCATTGGTGCCCTGCTGGGAAATTGACCCTTTGAACTGGGAAGAATCTCTGCAGATAAGCAAGTAATGGAATTTTTATCGGGTCTTGCTTTTTATTGTAGCTTGTTTAGGTTTGTCAGGCTTTCTATGTGTAGCAAAAGTGTTTTCTCTCTAGTCTAGTAGGTGAGGGGGTAATGTAATATTCACAAGCTGAAAATGCTGCTTCCAGGCTTGGAAGGGATAGCCATGCCGTGGTCTCACAGAACAGAAAAGAACCAATGACAGTATAGCTTAAATAACAAACATATGTTGATTTAAGAGCCAAACTTGCTGAGCATCCTAACTCCCAGGGGAAAGGAGTTTTGAGGATACTCTTAGGATCTTCATCGGCCAGATGTAAAGTATTTTTCCACTGTTTCCTTTTTTTAAAGCCAATAACTTTATTTAACAAACTCGGTTTTAATTTTGCAATAGAAATAAATTAAATTAAATAAATTCCTCTACATTAAACCTCATGGAAACATTTGTTTCAACAACATAACAATGCTTGAAAGCAAAGCACTGTTAAACACTGGACTTTTTCTGTGCGGGTGAGAATCTGCTTTCATTTAAAACAGAGATCGAGCTTTTCAAGTCTTTCCTTTCTAAGCCATAAAACTGAACCATTAGACTTCTTGTCTCAAATCCCAGTAACAAAAAAAGCAATGAGAAGAAAACTAAAATTCAGACTTGACGTGGTTTTGAGTCATGTTGTGTCCCTGTCCTGAACTTTTGATATTTCCAGCGTGACCATTCCAGGAAAGCACCGCGTGGGTCTTGTGCAAGGGTTGCTGTAGTCTGCGGCAGAGTTCGAGTCGGCTGCGCACGTTCTGAGCTGGGGCGTTGCACGTTCAGCCCGTGCAATCTGTTTAGCAAAGCAGCCATTTCTGCGAGCCTACACATCCAATACAGATGGTTTGAGTTGGGAAGTTTAAGACAATACCAGAGAAGATACGACTCTATTAAAGATGTCAATTTGAACAAATCCATCTCGTGGATGACCTACAGATCAGAAGAAAGCTCTAAGGGAGAATATAGCAAAGTGATGTGGGAAGCTGCTGCCACTGCAGTGGGGGACGGGAGGTGTTGCTCTGAGTACAAATTAATCAAGTTCAGGCTGGCATTCCTTCGTGTCAGGTTTCCCCTTTCTTCTCCCTAAGACACTGCTGCAGTGGAAAACCTTTCTCTCTGAGTAGTTTTATACCACTTAATTGCTCTTTAAAATGTGCTTTATTCCTTGCTAATGATGTAGCACTGCTGTGCTATATTAATGAATTTGTAATTTAAAGAAGGGGAGCAGGGGCTGACATATGGCAAATACATGCTTTAGTTCTGGTAAGCACATGATTTTGAAGATAAACAAAGCTGTTTCCTTATCCTCAGCATATACTTTTTTTGTTTTGTTGATAATGAGAAAAAATTAACAGTGTTAAACTTGATTGAAAACAGCAGTATCTTCTGAAATTAATATCTGTGTGAATGACATTGAAAATCCCTTTGCTTTTTTGCATTTACTCTAGGATTCTTTTGTAAGTGTAATATGCATTAAAGAATCATGCAAACTCAAAAAAGGAGTTTCCCATTTCTCTAATTTTGTTTTTGGTCTAGTAACAATGGTCTGCATTTGCTTCTCAAATGTATATAACTAAAAGCTATTTTTATTAAAAATTGGATTCTATCAAAACGTTTCCAAATGATGGAAGAGTTTCTGAAACTATTTTATAACATAGATGTTTTGCACTGAAGTTTGTAACTACTTCCAGCACTCAGGCTGGAGTAAATCATAGTTCCAAAATTTATTTTTATAAGGATGTGTTTAAAAGACGTGTAGATGCGGCACTTGGGGGACATGGTTTAGAGGTGGACTTGGCATTGTTAACGGTTGGACTTGATGATTTTAAAGGTATTTTCCAATCTAAATGATTCTGTTATTCTACGGAAACTTATGTAAGCCTAAAAATTGTGGGAAGGCAGCAGTTACACTGTTATTCCATATTTTACCCATGTTTATTAAAATCAGTGGAAGACTTCTCAAAAGCTAACACTATTACCTCTCTGAGCAGTATTTCATTTAGCAGGGTCCTATGACCCTGAGACCAGATGCTAGACTCAAAAAATGCATTGCCCTTGCCCACAGTTTCCCCTGCACTGTGCACTGCAGCACACATGTGCCCTTTTCAGACATTGCTCTTTAGTGGATTGTCTTTTTTCACATTCAGCATGTCTGATATACTCATCAGGGAGCTGAGAGGGTGGGTGTTGTGTGTGTTGGGGTACTACATGAAAGCATGGGGTCACTCCAGGGAGACTGTGGGCCAGGAGTCCCCAGAACATCACTCTGCACCTACAAGATACAGGTGCAGTTAGTTTATTCTGCACATGCAGTGCATGAGAAGTTAAGGTGTAAAAAGGTATAAAAAGAGGAGCTGGGTTGAAGAAATGCTATGATGGGGACCCTTCCTGAGACTGAACTGTGATCAGTGGTCTGTCTGGAAAAAAAGTTTGGTACTGCTGCCTTGCAGTAGTGTTGCAGAGTTCTATTTACTGAAGCATTCTAGCAGCGAGTCTCAGTGAGTTTATTGGGAGGGAGGCAGATACCGTCAAAAATAGGAACTAGTTTGTAAAGATCTCTGGCATAACCTAAGTCTATTCTCAGTTTATAAGATAGCACCCCTTTTAATATAAAGCCCAGGCTCTGAAATGCCTTCTCTCTGCCAAATCAGAAAAATGTCTTTGTGCCCTTGAATTGTGGGAGGAAAAAGAAGAGATGGTCATCCTGTGATTTTTTTTTTTTCTCGCCTTTATCTTCTGAAATAGAGAAGTGATCTATCCCTTCTTAGCTGTTTTCATGGACTGAGATGTAGATGTAAAATTTTTTTAACCCCTTGTTATTTATGCTATTATGTTCTCCTAAGAATTGACTGTGTTGTGAAGAGCACGGTGGATTATTTTGTTTCTTCATAATTCTGATTAATGATGTCTGATTTCTTCTAACACTTCTCACACAAGGGTTTTAGCTCTGCTCTTTGAAGCAGATGTACACCTGTGATGGCAATTAGATAAACTCCAGGGACTGAACTTGGCATGCTCCCCCCCAGAGGGTTTCTCCTCAGGGTCCGTGAGCGAGAGAGCTCCATGCAGATCAAAACATGTTATTTAGCTGGAAAAATGGATTCTGTTGCTGCACTGGTCTTCTAGATAAAAGATGTGCATGATGAAACCTTTTCTAATCAAAGGGCAAAGTTCCATTCAGAACAAACCAAGCTGGTTGTTGCCAGAATTTCATGTACACTCCTTTGCAGGTGAGTTGAGGCAGCAGTGCTTTCAACATTCTTGTAGTGTTACCCTTTATGGTGAAACATTTATTCTTGTAACATAACCAGAGTTTGAACAGTGTGACATTAATTTCTCCATTGTTGTGTAAAGCTTTTCTTTGCCTTCATTTGACTGCATCAAAGTAGCAAAGTGTTGATGATACAGTGATGCACTATTTGACAGTATTGTCAAAGCAGCTTTCAAATAAGTAATGAATCTGTGCTAGAAAAGGGTGGTAGCAGCCTATCTTTCAGATGAGGAAAGCTGATAAAAAATGCCCGTGATGTATTAGTATCACAGGAAGTCAGTACTTACCTTGATCTGTATTGGAGGAGTTGGGTTTGTATAGGGCATTCTGTTTTCATAGCTGTTACGTCTTTCTTTAAATGTTCTGTATGGGTCTAATGATACAGAAACTTCATTCTGTCCCATCGATCAGAATTGCAAGGGTAATACATAAGTATCTTCCTGGAAAATGTGACAAGATACTGCTGTTCAGTGGGTTCAGTTGCTGCTGCTTAGGATAACTAAGAGAATGTACAGCCCTGCCTCAGGTAGTCAGCATTGTCCCAAAACAAATGCCCACTGTTCACAGGATTCAGTATTTCCAGGACAACCCATGTGCTAAATTATTGCCTTGGTGTTCAGAGCAGAGACTGGCTTTCTAAACCGTGGGGTTTGCTTTGGGTTCTCATTAAATATTGTATGCTGTAGCGTGACACACAATATGCCCTGCAGTGTGTCATGTGCTGTGATGCTAATCAACATTCAATACCAAAGGAGGAGAGCAGCTGCTCCACAGTCAGCATGTCTGAACAGTCCTGCACTCAGCAGGGTATCACTTAATTCACGCTAATGGATAAAAAACTGGCCTCATAATGCTTCTGTAAATGAGGCTAATGATCAGGGAAAAAATGCAAACTAGTTTTCATTTATTCACAGAGATACGTGTAATTAGAGGTAATAGCTGGATCCAAAAGCTTGCTCTCCGGCGTTTATTTGTTGATAACACAAAATGTGAATGACTTGTTCCACTGTTTCTCTCTTGTGAAGTTATTAACTGCACACAGGACTTGAAATATGTATGCTCTTAAATTCTCATTGAGAGAGTTACAAGACTTAATGGGAAAAAGCTACAGATAATTGCATCTCATAAACTTACCTCAGTCATTTTCAGTGTGGTAACGGATCTCTATTGTAAATCCACTGCTGGCAGGATCAGCTTATTGCTTCAGGTTTTTGACCTTTTTCCATTAGCTCCACTGTCTTCTGTAGATTAGAGAAATCAAGAGGAGGTAACTTGTCCATTGCCGTGATGGCAGCTGAGTAATAAGGTTGTAATTAGGTATAAAAGTCTTATTTTAGCATCTAAGCTGTAGAGTACTAACTGCCCTCTTCCATTTCCCCAGCATTGTTCATTTTCCTCATTCAGGAAGTCTGATATTCCTCTCACAGGTGTGTTTGTCCCAGTGGCACCGCTGATGCCACTTGATCATACACGTCTTGAAGGATCAATCAGTCACATTGTGACACAGCCTAATGCTATCAAGCAGAAGTTGATCTACCTGAAATTTTCACAAGTCATCATCCAGTTGGGTTTGCTAAGAAGTGCTGAGTGCATGGTTCTCACGCTGCTCTACACGCTGGTTTTGACTGTGCAGATTTCTCCAAGTGTAATCTTACCTGTGTGATGTGCAGGGAAGAAGTAAATCCAGCCTTAACCTAGTTTACAGGAGGAAGCTGACGCTCTGTGGTCCCAGCTCAGCGCCAGTCTGGGTTTATGCAGGCATTCCTTATTTTCTGTAGCCTAATGTCATGCAAACTAGCTACATCAAATTCCATGAGACTGGGTTTCACTCCTGGACCTTTGCATGGTAACCAAGTCTTGACAAATTTTAGGTTTTTTCATCTGACGAGTACACCAAGAATTGATTGAAGAAGGTCATTCTTAATCCAACTGTATAATGGCACCATGTTGGTTGTCAGAATTCTCCATTCTTGATTCACCCATTTCTTAATGATACTGTAGGTAATTTAACTAGATGGTCTTTTCAAACCTTTTATCTTTTTTCTTTTGTCTTTCCTTTGATGTCCCCATTAGGCATATCTATTAAGTTCCTCTTTCTGTGCCTGGAGCTTATGCAGCAGTTTGAAGGTGTGTGTGGGATATCTGCTGATGAAAACAAATAATCCAAACATAAAAAGTGATTCTTGCCCGAATCCCCACCCTGTTGCTTTTTTTTTTTTTGGAAAAAAGTGGTTCTTGCTTTAAAACTTAGTGGAAAGTTCAAAGTACCTCCAGAAGACTCGGGTTCTTGTTATCAAGTGGAAGTGAAGTCCAGGCCAGCTGTCAATTGCATGTACAAAAACAATATTATTATCACTGAATTATCACTGACTCATTAGTTCTGCATATCAGAGAAGCATTATGAAGGAGTACCACTGAAGAGAAAGTAGCTGCTGACAGAGGAGGGAGGGATGCGTGTGTAACACAAAAATCCAAAGATTATGTTAAGCTGGAGAGTCATGTGTATTGTGAAATGCTGATTCTCATCTTTCCTCTGCTTACTGATTGTCTGAGAGTTGATTTTGTCCTAGCAATAATTTTTGTAGACAAGGAAGCAACTTGGGAAAATATGCAAGCGTAAAGGGATTAAATTGTTGACAACTTAAAATAATACTAAA
Organism: Phainopepla nitens; assembly: GCA_013400175.1. NCBI lineage: Eukaryota > Metazoa > Chordata > Aves > Passeriformes > Bombycillidae > Phainopepla > Phainopepla nitens. The sequence goes on along the minus strand of VXBQ01007007.1, from coordinate 607,102 downwards.
CATACATTAATATTCTCAGGACTTTTTAAATGCACTCTATATGTGATGAGTGCCATTTTTCAGATCTGTAAAGATGCCATGTCTTGACAAATCACCTGTCATACATATGTGAAGTCATATCAAGCAGCTCTGAAATTCACAGGTTTTACTTAACAAAAACCTGGTTTGTTGAAATTTGAGTTCATATTGCTATCTCAAATATATTCTTTCAAAATCTATTTAAAAAATAATAAAATATTATGTAGTGGAAGGCTTGGATGCTTTTCTCCTGTCTTCTGCTTGAGGAGGGGGTTGAATTTTTTTCAGAAACTGCAGAATATCAGAAATTAATCTTGAACTGTCTTTGTGCAAGTGGCCTGACACTTGAGTAGATTAGCTCAGCCTCTATTATTGGAACTGGTAGCAATGGTAATATGGTTCACTTTATTGTGGCTGAATATAAATATATTCTAATATTCTAAAAAATGGGTGCAAAAGTTGTCAATTCTAGAAGCATGCATTGCCTATGGCCATAGATTGCATTAGCACTTATTCCCTTCCATTAAATTCTGGTACTCTTTCAAAGGTAGGCATTATTATTTCAAGGCTATGCACCCAAAGGAATTCATCCTCCTGGGCAGGCTGCTAAGAAAAGCCAGGATGTGCTGGCAAGCCCTGGTGGGTGTAGCTTAAAGCTCAGCGGCTGCCAACTGAGTGTCAGGTGTCAGGTATTGTCAAGCAGTTGCTGTTTCAGCAGCTGACAGTACTATGAGGGCTTAGGGATCAATGGATCTTTCACAGAGGTCACTCACGTCAAGGGTACCAGCTGAGTGTCTTCAAACAATTTCATTTGTACTGTTTGCTTCATACATGAGGATTTTCACTACTATAAGTAATCAAAAATATTTTGCTCCTAAAATATTCTTATATATTCTTAAGAGTCTACAAACATTTCTGTAAACACAGTTAAGGAAATACATATGTGTTGGATGCTCCAGAATTTTCTATAGTAGTGTCATGCTGGTGAGATGAAGCTTGATATTTAGGGGATTTAAACTGATTTTCCCTATTGTAGTTACAATTAATTATCTTGCCAATTGGTGTGGAAAGATTAATGACTGCTAGCTAAGAAACATAATTAACTGGATTTCTATTTGAATATTTGTTTAACTACAATCTTCAATATTATCCTACTGAACAAATGGACATAACTTACATCTTGAACAGATGCTGCCTGCCCACTTGGTCTTTAAATTCCAGTGCAGTGGAGATGAAGAGAAGGAAAGGAGCACTTTTATATTTCCAACCACCCAATCCTAAGCATCTAGCTCTGTGCAGAAGGGAATACTATTTCATAGTATCATCATAGAATCACAGAATGGTTTGGGTTGGAAGGAACCTTAAAGATCATCCAGTTCCAACCCCGTGCCATGGGCGGGAGCACCTTCCACTAGACCAGGCTGCTGAAAGCCCCGTCCAGCCTGGCCTTAAACACTCCCAGGGATGGGGTGTATCAAGCCATTGCAGCTCTCTGTGTGCCACTGTCCAGCCCATTCCTTGTCCTTTCAAAAGCCTGTGGATGGTGACTCTGCTAGGTCTGAGGTTTTTATTGAACTAGCACTCCTTGCCTAATCTTTCTCCTCAGGTTATACCTGAGTATCCATAGTCACAAGGGTATTTGGCATGCACCTGGGAAAAGTGCTCTTGAAGCCATCTTCCTGACTGCCTTTTGATGTGGTTTGGATGTGTCAGTGTAGTTATGATAGCTAGCTGCTGACCAGGGGTGGGACCATCTCTCTTGGTGTTCCTCCCTTTCCATTCCTAACACTGACAACTGGGCTCAACTCATCCTGCAATAAACCAGTTCGGGGAGCCAAACCAGCAGAGAAAACTAATCATGCTTAGAGGGGAAAAAAAAAAAATAAAAAGAAAGATGCAAAAGGAGGGGAAAAAAAAAGTATGCAACATCCAGATAAGCATTCTTCACTCTATTAAGCAGAAAGCCTATTTGGGTTTCCCAAAAAATGTGCTCAGTCATCCCATTGCCCCCTGCCCCTCAGGAAAAGAAACAGCAAGCTCCAACCGTCCGTGTTTACCCCACATCTTATTATGTCATACAAAGTTAGATTCATACTAGTGAGGTGAAGTTTGTACTAAGGGCAAAAGCCCCTTAACAATGATTTTTATTCCCCCAGGCATGTAAATGGGGGATGATTTGTTGCCCATTTTGCAGTAGTGGGTTACATTACAGTGCTTCCCTTGGGAAACAAGAGATTGGATTTTATTTTTACCAAAATGCCAGTGTTTGGTGTTTCACAGTGCATTAAGAAAGACATGGGAGTGAAAACTTTGTGGCTGTTGCTGAAGGAACTTCAGTTAGGTGGATGACTTTTTGTTATAGTCTCTTTTTTTTCATCCCTTTTTTCTTTTTCATTTCAGCCTTGGAGAGAATAAGAGGAAGAGAGAGATACGAGTATCATTTCTATTTTAAGGCAGCAATTTTAAGGGAACACATTGCAAAATTGTGTGTCAGTTCTGAAGTCAGGGTGTCATTTGGATGCTGCCTAGCCCACACTGAGCCTTCTTAAATGTGAGGAAAAAGAAACCTTATACAAATCAATCTACAGTAATAGTAGTGGCAGACTGGATAGAGGAGCAGCAAACCTGTGGTGAGGTAGAAGCCTGCCCAACTTTGTTTGCTGAGCAAGAAGTGTGAGGACTGTTCCCAGGCTCACCTGGCTCAGACAATTATTTAGCCATTGATCTTTCTATGCAAAGTACTGAAATACCTATCATATTTCGGTGATGCCTTTTGGTAGAGTCTCATGGCAGCTCATCAATCAGGTAGTGTCTCTTGCAGCTGCTGTACTAAGGAGAGCTAATAAAGGTGTAATCCATCTCATTATCCACCTGACATTTTTGCATCCTTCTTGCATCACGGTCTGCCTTGAGGTTGACCTGTGACATTAATTTGGTAAAATAAACTAATAGTTAATCAAAGCATTGTCCTCTCCTTTGTATTTGTAGTGTGCTGTGCATACAGCTCATGGAACATGGCAGTGTAGAACTGTGCAGGATACCTATTGCATTGGCTGCTGGATTTCCCTCCTGCAGATTTGTGCTAACCTCCTCTTGCTTAAAGCCTCTGCATATCTCATCTTTGGCATTAAACTCAGTTTTGTTTTCTCTGGATAAAATGCTGCAGGAGCAGTGGTAATCCTCCATGTCAAATTTTGCCTTCACTTTAAGTCAACCACTAGTGTTTTTTTCCTAAATTCAGGCTATTTAAAAGCATTGCCAGCGACAGGAACTGGAACATCACTCACACAACAAAACTGCACTCACAAATGGTTTTAAATTTCTTTCCAAATACTAGCTCAAATATTTGTTTGAATTATTAGTTTATAATATTACTACTGTATTATTTGTGTTGTTACTATTATTATATTATTAGTTTCCTTACATGGGTGCCAGGTCCTGGGTTAAATATCCCTTTGTCTGCATGTATGAATGTTGACCACAGTAGAAGATCCACAGAGTTCATACCACTTCCTTTTTAAATCTAAATCAATTTTTAAACCAATTCAGATAAATTGTGAGGAGTTCAGCGGAGGCAAGGCCTGGGAGCAGAGCTTGACACAGAGAAGATGACATCATTCACCATCCACACAGGCTTTGGCACAATACTTGACTGAAATTCCCTCAATAAGCACACAGTGCATTAGCATGCATCTGCAACACCTTCACCATTGCATAATGGTGTTTGTGCTGGGGTGTTACTAAAAACCCAGGCAGCGATTCCACCTGCATCAGCCTCTGCTACCGGCAAAGCATTGCAGGCACTCGTTGTTGCAGGTCACTCTGTTGTGCCTTGTGCAGCCTGGGAACGGGGCACTCACTGCCTGTCCAAGGGTGCTGGAGTGCTAGGGGAGCCCCAGTCACACCCCAGTGTGGTGTGGGCACCTGGGTGTTTACCTGTGCCCCGTGTGACTGTGGCTGCGCCGAGCCAATGGTGATAAAATCAAGATTGCTGTCTTCAGAGGAGCCTATGGGGTTAAGAGCTTCCAGATACAGCAACAGACCTGTTGGTGCAGGAGCAAGTCCTAGCCCGATCTGACAAGGAAGGGCATTTTAATGAAATTTTAATTCTTTGCTGCTGAAGCTAAGCAGGATCGTGGTTTTAGAAGGTGTGTTGGTCTTCAACTCTGAGAGCAGTAAGGAAAGGAAATAAAATAAACCTCTCTTTGTCAAGCGTTCCCAACACACAGCAGCTTATGCCAGCAAGTCCTCAGGTCATTTATAGTTGGTGTAGTTCTCCAAAGCAAGCAGTAGGCACTGTTTCCCACCTTGATGCCTGATTGCTTGATGCCTCAGTAGATCTATGTAGCATTGGCAGGTGAAAATGAAAATGAACTATTATTATTTTTATTATTATTAGTTAAGTGCTACTTGATTGTCTCCTGATCTATGTACCTGATGTTAATATTTCCATTGGGTGTATTGATTTACTGAAACAGGCAGAGAGAGGGCAGGCTGTTAGGATGACAGAGAAAGCAGCAAAGAGAGTGGAACCAAGCACAGTCATACAATCACAAACTCTTGCTGGGCAAAAGTCATTCTTATATTTTTAACTTGCTGCATTTCACATGCACACTTCCTTTTAATCCCGGTATCTTTTCACTGCATGAAATCTCTTGTGTTTTACATGTATGTCTCCTATGGAGGTGCTTTTCTCTGGATTTTAAATGTTATCTAAATGTTATTTTTAAACATTATTTAAAGATTGGCAAAGAGTCAGACTTTGGAGCCTTGAGAAGTCATGAGATGCTGCCTCCACACCCTTCCTCTGCAACCTCAAAAAAGAAAATAAGGAAGACACCAGTCATTTGCACAGTTCAGAGGCCTCAATACATTGGTAACACCCCTGGTTTGCCTCTGCCCCTAGCAGCACATGGTGATCCACTGTTGGTGCCAAACTCCCTGTTTTGGGGGGCAAGAGGAAGCAGGGTTGCACAGGGAGAAGTTTCACCTATGGCTGCTACCATGGAGTGGCACAGAGAGGGATGGCCTTTGCCTGGTGGCCCATTGGGGTCCTTCAAGGTTTGTGCTTTGATTCAAGGACATGCCATGTGCCAGGTGTCTCCTGGAGACTGTAGATAGTGATAAAATTGTGCAAACTGTTCCCATCTATGAAGCATGCTTCCCCACTCATAACCTGTGAGAGGAAACCCAGGGCTGGGTTTGGCAAGACGTTTAAGTGTCTAGAGGTGCAGGTGGATGTCCATGGGGGTTTCTGAATACACAAAGGCAAACAAAGTAAAGTGGTCTTGGAGGCCAGGTCGTTTTTATACACCAGCTAAGCAAGTGTGTGTAAACAGCCAGTTTTTCCAGAAGAGAGAGGGAGAAAGGCTGGCAATTCCATCTCCACAACAGTCCAGCCTCACAGGTATCAGTCGTGGTTTTTCCTTGTGCTAACACTGGCAAGTCTAGCGAATTAGACCAGTATTCTTCAGTGGGTTGGATTTTCCAGTGTATCATCTCAGATCATGATGAAACTGGTTCCCTTCTTCTAGTCTCTTTACTCCCTTGGGGCATAGACCCAGGGCCACTGGAGGTGGAAAGGACCTTGGTGCTGTAAATGCATCCTAGAGTTCCCTGTACTGTAGCCTTCAGGCAGGACCATACATGGTCGAGTCATCGTCCCTAAAATTCCTAAAGGGCATACCTGCCTTCGTCAGACATTGCTTTGATTTGTGCATAAACACTGCTTGGGGAGTAGTTGTAATTCCTGCTCCATGGACTCCTCCTGTGCTGTCAAATATATGGAAATCCTTTCCCGCTTTGTTTAAAAATACAAAACCTGGCTTATTTGGGGGTGTTTTCTCATTGATTTCTCAAAAATAATTATTCTGAGATTTTTTTTTTGTTGTTTTTGTTCTAGTTTCCATTCACCTTTCTGCATGCTTTCACCTTTCATAGCTGAATTGTGACTTTTTATTTTAAAGGAACATGTGACATGATACTTAATTAAAAGTCTTGGAATGGAGGTGATGATCATTAAAGGGTGATGATGTAGAGGGTGAACTCCTCTGTTTATCCACACAACTAAGTAGGCTAAAGATGTGGGTGTTGTGCCACTGTCCTACCTGGAGAAGCTGCCTCTGAAGCACAAGAGGTTAATTCGTTTTCTGCTGCTTGGTCTCTCTTCTGGGACTGCCAACAAAGGTAGCAATTACCAGTGTTATCTCAGGGGATGTTCCCTGATCTGGGTAATTTGGAACTGGGAAACCACACTGACAACTCAGCAAATTTCTTACAGGACAGAGAATATCCCTGGCCTGGTCAGTAGTACAGGAAAATTGTTACCTAGACTAAATTTGTGCTAATACCTTAGGGCAAAAGGTACCATATCCATTACAGGTCTCTTGAAGCATTTGGTTGTCTGAAGGATCAGCTCTATCCAGACACAGTCAAGAAAGTGGTACATGCCATAAAGGGCGAGTCAGTTTGTGCCTGTCTTTTTAGCTTTTTGTTTTTTTCTTTTTTTTTTAAGACAACTTCTGTGGCACAGTTTGTACTTCACATAACGAGTATGTATGCTGTTGTATTTGTTGTATGAAAATAAAGAAGAAATCATAGCAACACATTTGTTCTTGTGGGAGCAGCCAGAATCAAAGGAGGTAGTTCAGGAATGACTTTCACAATTTGCAAATGCCTAAGGGGAGTTATGATAGCTGTTTCTTTAGCCTAACGTTCAAGGGTACCATAGAATCGAGTGTTTGAAACACAGTAATATAAGATTTTTAAAAAATAAATTTAAAAAAAGAGGAAAAATAATGTACTGTAAAATAATTGACTACTCGAAATAATTTAATAAGGGCTGTAGATGGATTTATCAGAAGTTGTAGTGGGTTTTTCATTGCTGGCACTTTTAAATCAAGATAAAATATTTTGTTGATGCAGACAGGAACTGTAGGAAAATCTTATGACCACATTAGTTCAGACTAGAAGATTACAATGGTTGGTTTTGGCCTGATAATGTATAAGTGCATTGTCCAGAACAATATAGTAGTTTCTGTGCTCAAGTCACAAAAGTCCAGGAAAAAAATAAGAGCCATGTAGCCAACCCTCTCTGTACACCCTCTGACACTTCAGTGTCAAGGAAAGCATTAGCAAAATGAGGGACAGCTTGATTTTTCAGCAAAGTAAGTGAACATGTCTGTTTTGGCGTCAGTGGACTCTTGGTCACAAAACTTCACAAACTTACCTGCAGCTATTGAGCTGGTTGAGCTGCAGAAGTTCCCAAAGGAAATTTTAATTTTTGCTATTTGCTGTGCAGAGGTGTTGAGCCCTCAGTGTGGGGAGCTGCTGAGAAAATGTCAGGCATTTCTGGGAAAGGAGTAGACAATATATGCAAATTGTTGGTATTTATTCAGTCATGTAGTGGGGGAAAATAAACATTATTCCTGACATTTCCATTTTTTGATTAATGATGAATGGAGCTGGCAGATGTTCAGCTGGCCGCCAGATGGGGTCTGCTCAGTCCGACAAACAGAATAGGAACAGTCTGGGTCTCGTAAAGCCAGCACTGACAAAAGCTCTGACAAAAGCTCTGACAAAATCTCTAGTTCATCCCAGTGATACGCCAATTTTCACCTCAAAACGACTAAGCTGTTTAAGAATTGAGGTAGTACAACCAGCGAAACTGCTTATGGAAGTGAAATGGGTTGTGAAAGGTTGGGAGCTGGTTAGTTTGCTGGAGTTTAGCAGGTTTTTTCCTGCCGCAGGATCCACAGACTTTGATTCCCTGTGGCTGGAGCCGCGCGGGGCCTTCTGCATTTACCCGCGGTTACAGGTGTGATGGTCGGGTCTCCGGGCACATCTCCTCGGCCGCTGGTGGGCACCGACCGCGCCTGGCGTCGTTAGTCCAGGATGGGCTGTGCCTCTCGGGATAGATTGCCCGGCGTTGGTCCCGGTCCCTCGGCCTGGCTGCCTGCTCCTAGCCATGGGGAATCAGCCACGGCAGGAGCTGCGAAGGCTTCTCCCGGCTCGCCAGGAGACTCGCGTGTGCCCGGCCGAGGGTCGGGGGCAGCCGCGGGGAGGGGGTGGCAGGGCTGAGGACAGGGACGCTGCTCGGAGCACCTGTACCCGTCAGGGCCGGCTTCCTTCGGCGCGCTGCGGGCAAAGCCATTCAAATTTACAGAAGTGAATTTAAACCCATGCAAATTCGGTTCCTGGGGGAAGCGATAAGTGTCTGAGAAGTGCCCCGTCGCCGTCCCGCACGGCGGCCCGGGCAGATTAGCCGCCCCCGGCTGCGGGAGCTCGGCGGGGAGCTCGGGCCGGGGTGCGAGGGGCCGGGTGGCCGCTGTCCCTCGCAGCGGTGGGGCGCGTCGCGGCTGTGTGTGTTGCCGCTCTGACCCCGAGATGCAGCGCGAATGAATTCCCTTTGATAATGACTTCCCCAGGGAGACAAAGAGCGGGAGGGAAGAGGAAATTTGACCGCGGTGTTCACGGTTACATTGGCGGTGCCGGGGGAAAGCCGTCCGCCTCCCTTTGAAGCCGAACCACCCGCCTCTCGGGGCTTTTCATGCCTACGGGGCTGGGGGAAGTGGTAAAAGCGGCGGCTGGCAGCCTCGTAGAAAATGCCCCGGTGCTACTTCTCTGTGCGTAAACTGAGGCTCAGACGCCTCTTTCCCACTTGGAATGTGCCAAGGGAGGCAGTGATAGACGGCTGCTTTCTGCGATCCTCGGCTTCAGATAGGATTTATTATTTTTATTATATTTTTATTATTCATGTACGGAGACCTAGAACAAATGTTTTCCCGTCCTGAACCGAGTCCTTCCCGTCCGGGTGCGCCGGGCCGGGTCAGCCCGGGGCGGCCGGAGCGCGTCCAGGGTGGGGTGGGAAATCTATTTCGGGCGTAAACACGAACAAAAGCACTGCGGCCAAACCGTGCGTCCGTCGTGTCCTGAGCGCAGAATTTATTGCTTCTGCAAGCGCTCGTCCCCTGGGTGGGCAGGCGGCCGGGACGCCGACCCTTCCTGCCTCGGGGGCGGTGGCAGGAGACGCTCCCCCTTCCCACGCTCCTTCACCCGCCTCGGGCAGCACTTAGAACGA
>VXBQ01007007.1:510637-597865 GCA_013400175.1 Phainopepla nitens | reverse complement strand
GGTCTCTGCGACCCCGGGCTCGGGTCTGCGCCGGCATCGCGTCTCCTGCGCCGCCTCCCCGGCTCCGCCAGCAGCCTGGCCGCTTTTTCGGTGCCGCACAGAGGTAATTTGCGGTAACTTGTTTCCGCTCTCCCTCGCAGCTCCGCCGGAGGGGCAGGGTACGCGGGTGGCTGCCGGTGCCTTTGTGCATCCGGCTCCAGAGCCTGGGGACCGGGGGGTGCCTCTGACCCACCCTAACGTCTCTGAAACTTGGTCAGGATGGAAATCCTCCCACCTGTCCTTCAGGGATCTCTGCCTGCTGAGGAAGGCACCGTCCCGGCTCCACCGAGATGAGGGCGCGGGGCTGTCAGGGTGCACGGGGCTGGGAACAGAATTTTTTACTTTCCTATTTTTTTACAATTCCCGTCTTGTGACTTATTGAACACTTTCTTCAAGTGTTTTCTCTGGAAACTTGTCTCAAATGAGGGCTGTGAGCCCTAACAAAGAAGGGTGTTGTTCGACAGCCAACAGGTGATGGGGTGAAACCTGAGTATATGTGTACATTGGAGTAAAGTCTGGCTGCTGTTTAAAATAGAATTTTAAAAATCAATGGGAGACTGTAAAAGGCAAGATTTCCTTCTTTCTAAATCTGTACACCCTCTTAAGAAGAGATGGGGGAAGCATCCGTGAGAATACCTCTTTCTCGGCTGGCGGTTTGGGTCTTGCCTCACTGCAGTGACTGCAGTGTGCGCTTGAGTTTCCATCAGCGATGTGCAGAGCCAAGGATAACACGGCCAAATTAGATGTGTTGGCATGGGGCGATGCTTTGTCACGGGGCTTCCTCCTTTTGCTAACTGCAGGTAGCCTGCCTTTGCAGCATGGCTCGTCAAAAGAAAATACCCTGAGAAGGATCTGGTCTGACTGCCAGTTGGAAAAGTGATCTTTGGCTAGGATGCAAGAGGAGGAAAGCAGTTAACTCCTCTCTTGGTCCTTGTTTACTGGCTAACAAAAAGGAAAACAGGCCTTCTAGGGTCCATCTAGAGGTCTTTTGTATGAACAAGTAGAGTGGCTCTATTCCTTCCCGACTGCTCTGGGTAGTTCATTACTCAAAAGGACCCAGCAGCTGTGTGCTGGTGCTGAATGCAGATTCTCCTTATCAGTTCTGGATCCGGATTTCCCACAGAGAAAGCTATAGAGCACACTGTAGGTATGTTATTTGTACTGTAGCTAGGGAATGGGACTTCCTCACCATGTGTGTAATACATATTGGAAACAGGCTTTGAATTATTAATAGTTACTTAATGGTGGTTTATTGCTGTTGTATTGTGCCCTTCCTCTCCTAATGTAGTTATCTTGCACCAGAGATTAAATAAGCAGGTGAATGGGCTGACCATGCTAATCTTAAGTCGTTGAGCCTTCATTGTGAATGGATGCATGTGATATGCATCTTGTATCCCCTATAGCCTTGTTAACAAGCCTTCTAACAAAAAAGTTGTTAAAACAATTTGCCCTGCAGGACAGAGTAAAACAGCAGGGGGTGGGCAAGGAGATGTTTGTCTAACTTTGCTTACAAATCATGACCTCTTCTATCTGGTCAGGGGGAACATAATCAGTGAGCTGGAAATCCTAGCATGGGGATAACCTTCATATGGGCTTCAGCAACAGCTTTGTTCTAAGTTTGATATCCCAGTATTTTGTGTACCCATTTGTAATTAGGAGTGTAGTTTGTCTTTGCCTCTAAGGAATTTGTCATATGACTGTTTTAATTCATCAGTGGAAAAAACACAGTAATTGCTTTTCTTTTCAAATCAAATTTAGCTGTGTAACTCAATTATGTTATTCATAGTTGTCAACCTGCCAGTGAAAAACCCCCTTGTAGGCTATAAAGCCTTTTTTGAGAGGCAATATTTGAACAGAGCTGAAACCTCAAAACATTCCACGGACTTTAGGAAAGCAAAGCAAAACAACACATTCTTGCTCTGTTTTGTAGGTGTCATGGCAGGAGCAGAAAGACCACCTTTCTAGTCGTCCCTTGGAAAGCACTTATTTTTTCAGCTGTTGTTTATATTCATTTGAATCCTCCTTAGGATGTAATCATTTTAAACAGATCACTTTGAAGGGTGAGTGAGGCTGGGGGGCAGGGAGGAAGAACCCTGTCGTTTTAAAATGCAAACCAAATTACACTTGAACAGGAGAGGAAGAAGAACTCCTAAACAAGCAATTGCTAAAATAGTTCTTCAGATAGCCTGCTGTTAAGATAGGCTGGATTAGAAACCTTGTTCTCAGCAACCCCAGAGTATTTGTGATGTGGCTCTTTTTATATGTGGTGTATTGTCAATCATTTTATAGCCAGCTTCACATTCACCCTATGGGAGCATTTTTCTTTTAAAGTGAATGATGTCCTTTGAGCTGTCCTAATCTCAGTTTGCTGAGGTTTGTGGACCTTGCTTTCAACATTTCTAATCACCTTATCTGGGGAGGAGAACCCTGATTGTAAAAGTTGCATTTTACATTTGGAGGTAAGATGTATTTTTCTTTTATTCTCTATTAGCTAAACTTTCAAACTGCCCTGTGTGACTGGAAACTGGACCTGTGGGTCTGTGCTTTCCTCTTGTTGGAGCTGGTGTGTGTGCTTTCTGAAATGGATGTGTCAGAGGAGGCCCAGGCAGGACCAGTCTCTGCAGAAAAGCAGCCTTGTCTCGCTCTTACAAGTGCCCTGTCTTCCTTAGGAATCAGGCAACACTCCTACAGTTAAGTACCTCTGCTGTGCTTAAGAGCCTGATGTTGCCCAGTGCTGCTTTGTTCATTGTGGGAGCAGTATGTAGCCTTAGTGTTCAAAATACTCAGAAAAGTTAATAAGTCATCATGCATTCAGATTTTGGGTTGTTTCCTTGTCTTTCAAGAGAAGTTGGAGTTAATCTTTGATCTTGTGGAGAAAGGGTTTTGAACAATCAATATGAAGCAATTACTCAGTTACTTGGTGTGCTTGTGAGTGTTGGGTATTGTGAGAACCAGGCAGGAGTACGCTCTGCTCAAGTGCACAGGCACTGCCAGAGCTGAACCTGTCTCTGCCTAAATTGTGTTTCAAATCTGCGTCCTGGGGGATGTGGTTGAGGTTGTGCTGCCTAATGAAATATTGTCAGAGATGTTTAACCTACTGACTCCTTTTATTCCTGGGATATTGGGCACGAGTCAGTTCTTGAAAGGGGCCATTTGACCGATACAAGTTCTTGCAATGCCCTAAGAACTGGAAATACCAGCTTAGGTGTCAGTGAGTGGCACATTATTGCAAACCAGGCATCTGCCCCTTTCTAGAAGGAAATGGTAAAATAGTTCATCTGCTGCTAAGATCATCTTGGAAGGAATTCAGCTTCTCAACAATATTCCTAGTGACTTTATATTTAAGAATTACTTGGATATAGATGATATGTGACACAAGTTGCCAAACTGAGCATCCCTATCCATCAGCAACAGTGAACACTGTTGCCTTTTTTCCTAGAGTGATTTCCTAACTGCATCACATTATTCCTCTGTCCCTCCTTCCTCGCACCCCTGTTTTATGCAAGCAATAACAAAAACATAGCTGATGCATGACTTTACTTCCACCAGTAAGTGGGAAGGGAAAACAGTTCTGTATTCCTTGTCTTATCATTTTTTTCTGAGAGCAACTAATTCAAGGGATACAGGATGTACCAGGAAGCCTGTCTTTCTATTTTACATATATAGGATTGAGCTTTTAGGATTGAGTTTGATTATACTTGTCTTCCTTGAGAAAGATTGTAATATGGTGATGTTAAGCTCAGAAGCTGTTGTGCTAACCTTTAGTTTTTCAACTTGAGTAAGATTTCAGACATGTGCCTGACAGCTCACCAGCTTTCCAGAAATAGCCTCTTCTCAGAGGGGAAGTTGGCAGGTTTGCTTGCCCCATCAAATAATAAATTAATCTTCTATTGCAGTGCAGCTATGAGGTGTGTTGGCATCTTAGCAGTGCACCAAAAATAGTGTGTATGTTTTTGAACCAGAAGTTTTTGAAGGAAACCTAATTTTTTTGAGCACTAGCCCAGTGGAAGAGTTAAGTAATCCCATCTCTTTTTATGGGCTGTGGGAATGTATAGACATATAAAACATAGGGCTAGATAAGACTACATACTGGATATTATAATTTCTCTGACTTTGTAGCTTTTGGATGCATATGGCCACTTTTTATGGACCAGGTTTGGGTTTATGTGCTGAATTATCAGAACCCGGCACTAACCAGTGCCTCACGCTTGAAGGAGAAACTCCTGTTGAGTAACCAGCAGAATTTTTGGGTAAGCAGTCTTAAATCTTCCATCTGTGATGTAGGAGCAACTTATTTTCTCTAAAACAGTGGTGATGAGACTGGAAATGTAGGACCCACCAGAAGTTTTTAGATTGCTCTTCTTGTTAGAACAACCAGCAAGGTTTATGTCAAGGAGATTAAAATTTTCTACAGCTTGGATGTAGCACTGACAAAATTGGATCTGTGTTTAGATAAACAGGTGAAAGAATGTCCTAAAACAGGGAAGGCACAGCTCACGTGTAACATGGTACTGTAAGAGCAAGCTCGTCCCTACCCCAAGTGATCAGGATATCTGTTGTGTTAGGACAAGCCCTCTTTGATTTTGGTGATCTGTACTTCATTGAAATACCTCGTCTGAATTTCCTAAGAACTTCTACTAGAATTAATACAAGACACATATCTTGTTAAACTTTTTACTGCAGACTGCTATGGATCTTGCTGAGAGCCTTCCTTGCCAGTTGTGACTCAAAACAATCGCACTGATATTAACCTTTGCAGGCTTCATGAATCAACAAAATCATCTCAATTCTGTCAATTTTTAAATTGACAGAACAATCATGGTGTATTTACAGAGCCTAATCTGGCATAATTGGATATCAGATGTTTAGCAGGACCAACACTCTTCGCTCCCATACAGCTCAAGCAAAGTTCTCAGAGGAATCCAGCAGATGCTTGCTGCTCTGTGCCTGCCTTGTGAACAACAGGATGCTACTTGCACAACCGTCTTTCCCCAATAATTTCTTTAGTATTTGACAAGTGTTTGTCATGTCTTTTGTTTTACTAGGTTAGTGGTACTAATGACTTCAGGAAGAGCTTGTGTCATTCCTGTTGTTTGTACCTGCTCAATGAGTCTTTCCTAGATTTACTTAAATATATATATCCTCTGATGTGAAACTGTAAAAGGTGACAAGTGTTAATACTGAAATATATTGTGGTTGCCAAAAGTCATAATCTGTGCCTAGGTTTCTGGGTTTGGGTTTTTTGTTTGTTTGGATTTTTTTCCAGTAGTTTTGTAACTTTCTTGAGCACTTTTGAATTGCTTGTAGCAAGTCTTAATAAAGCTTCACTAATTTATTGTTCTGGGCAACACAAGGAATACGAAACTGTTTTAAGATCATTTACACTGATAATTAGTTGTTCATGTTCAAATATATTAAAGCTCTATTAATCTTTTCCTCCAGATCACTGCTTGATGAGCTGCGGCTGAAATATTTAANCGGGGGGCGGCGCAGGTATCGCTCCCGCCGCGCTCCCGGCCGGCAGGACGGGCGAAGGAAGCGGTGGCGCCGCCCGGCAGGGACAGCGCTGGAGGAGCCCCCGCCGCCCCTTGCCTCGCCGGGGCCGTGCTGACGCTGGCCACTCCTCCGGGCCTGCNAACTTGGTCAGGATGGAAATCCTCCCACCTGTCCTTCAGGGATCTCTGCCTGCTGAGGAAGGCACCGTCCCGGCTCCACCGAGATGAGGGCGCGGGGCTGTCAGGGTGCACGGGGCTGGGAACAGAATTTTTTACTTTCCTATTTTTTTACAATTCCCGTCTTGTGACTTATTGAACACTTTCTTCAAGTGTTTTCTCTGGAAACTTGTCTCAAATGAGGGCTGTGAGCCCTAACAAAGAAGGGTGTTGTTCGACAGCCAACAGGTGATGGGGTGAAACCTGAGTATATGTGTACATTGGAGTAAAGTCTGGCTGCTGTTTAAAATAGAATTTTAAAAATCAATGGGAGACTGTAAAAGGCAAGATTTCCTTCTTTCTAAATCTGTACACCCTCTTAAGAAGAGATGGGGGAAGCATCCGTGAGAATACCTCTTTCTCGGCTGGCGGTTTGGGTCTTGCCTCACTGCAGTGACTGCAGTGTGCGCTTGAGTTTCCATCAGCGATGTGCAGAGCCAAGGATAACACGGCCAAATTAGATGTGTTGGCATGGGGCGATGCTTTGTCACGGGGCTTCCTCCTTTTGCTAACTGCAGGTAGCCTGCCTTTGCAGCATGGCTCGTCAAAAGAAAATACCCTGAGAAGGATCTGGTCTGACTGCCAGTTGGAAAAGTGATCTTTGGCTAGGATGCAAGAGGAGGAAAGCAGTTAACTCCTCTCTTGGTCCTTGTTTACTGGCTAACAAAAAGGAAAACAGGCCTTCTAGGGTCCATCTAGAGGTCTTTTGTATGAACAAGTAGAGTGGCTCTATTCCTTCCCGACTGCTCTGGGTAGTTCATTACTCAAAAGGACCCAGCAGCTGTGTGCTGGTGCTGAATGCAGATTCTCCTTATCAGTTCTGGATCCGGATTTCCCACAGAGAAAGCTATAGAGCACACTGTAGGTATGTTATTTGTACTGTAGCTAGGGAATGGGACTTCCTCACCATGTGTGTAATACATATTGGAAACAGGCTTTGAATTATTAATAGTTACTTAATGGTGGTTTATTGCTGTTGTATTGTGCCCTTCCTCTCCTAATGTAGTTATCTTGCACCAGAGATTAAATAAGCAGGTGAATGGGCTGACCATGCTAATCTTAAGTCGTTGAGCCTTCATTGTGAATGGATGCATGTGATATGCATCTTGTATCCCCTATAGCCTTGTTAACAAGCCTTCTAACAAAAAAGTTGTTAAAACAATTTGCCCTGCAGGACAGAGTAAAACAGCAGGGGGTGGGCAAGGAGATGTTTGTCTAACTTTGCTTACAAATCATGACCTCTTCTATCTGGTCAGGGGGAACATAATCAGTGAGCTGGAAATCCTAGCATGGGGATAACCTTCATATGGGCTTCAGCAACAGCTTTGTTCTAAGTTTGATATCCCAGTATTTTGTGTACCCATTTGTAATTAGGAGTGTAGTTTGTCTTTGCCTCTAAGGAATTTGTCATATGACTGTTTTAATTCATCAGTGGAAAAAACACAGTAATTGCTTTTCTTTTCAAATCAAATTTAGCTGTGTAACTCAATTATGTTATTCATAGTTGTCAACCTGCCAGTGAAAAACCCCCTTGTAGGCTATAAAGCCTTTTTTGAGAGGCAATATTTGAACAGAGCTGAAACCTCAAAACATTCCACGGACTTTAGGAAAGCAAAGCAAAACAACACATTCTTGCTCTGTTTTGTAGGTGTCATGGCAGGAGCAGAAAGACCACCTTTCTAGTCGTCCCTTGGAAAGCACTTATTTTTTCAGCTGTTGTTTATATTCATTTGAATCCTCCTTAGGATGTAATCATTTTAAACAGATCACTTTGAAGGGTGAGTGAGGCTGGGGGGCAGGGAGGAAGAACCCTGTCGTTTTAAAATGCAAACCAAATTACACTTGAACAGGAGAGGAAGAAGAACTCCTAAACAAGCAATTGCTAAAATAGTTCTTCAGATAGCCTGCTGTTAAGATAGGCTGGATTAGAAACCTTGTTCTCAGCAACCCCAGAGTATTTGTGATGTGGCTCTTTTTATATGTGGTGTATTGTCAATCATTTTATAGCCAGCTTCACATTCACCCTATGGGAGCATTTTTCTTTTAAAGTGAATGATGTCCTTTGAGCTGTCCTAATCTCAGTTTGCTGAGGTTTGTGGACCTTGCTTTCAACATTTCTAATCACCTTATCTGGGGAGGAGAACCCTGATTGTAAAAGTTGCATTTTACATTTGGAGGTAAGATGTATTTTTCTTTTATTCTCTATTAGCTAAACTTTCAAACTGCCCTGTGTGACTGGAAACTGGACCTGTGGGTCTGTGCTTTCCTCTTGTTGGAGCTGGTGTGTGTGCTTTCTGAAATGGATGTGTCAGAGGAGGCCCAGGCAGGACCAGTCTCTGCAGAAAAGCAGCCTTGTCTCGCTCTTACAAGTGCCCTGTCTTCCTTAGGAATCAGGCAACACTCCTACAGTTAAGTACCTCTGCTGTGCTTAAGAGCCTGATGTTGCCCAGTGCTGCTTTGTTCATTGTGGGAGCAGTATGTAGCCTTAGTGTTCAAAATACTCAGAAAAGTTAATAAGTCATCATGCATTCAGATTTTGGGTTGTTTCCTTGTCTTTCAAGAGAAGTTGGAGTTAATCTTTGATCTTGTGGAGAAAGGGTTTTGAACAATCAATATGAAGCAATTACTCAGTTACTTGGTGTGCTTGTGAGTGTTGGGTATTGTGAGAACCAGGCAGGAGTACGCTCTGCTCAAGTGCACAGGCACTGCCAGAGCTGAACCTGTCTCTGCCTAAATTGTGTTTCAAATCTGCGTCCTGGGGGATGTGGTTGAGGTTGTGCTGCCTAATGAAATATTGTCAGAGATGTTTAACCTACTGACTCCTTTTATTCCTGGGATATTGGGCACGAGTCAGTTCTTGAAAGGGGCCATTTGACCGATACAAGTTCTTGCAATGCCCTAAGAACTGGAAATACCAGCTTAGGTGTCAGTGAGTGGCACATTATTGCAAACCAGGCATCTGCCCCTTTCTAGAAGGAAATGGTAAAATAGTTCATCTGCTGCTAAGATCATCTTGGAAGGAATTCAGCTTCTCAACAATATTCCTAGTGACTTTATATTTAAGAATTACTTGGATATAGATGATATGTGACACAAGTTGCCAAACTGAGCATCCCTATCCATCAGCAACAGTGAACACTGTTGCCTTTTTTCCTAGAGTGATTTCCTAACTGCATCACATTATTCCTCTGTCCCTCCTTCCTCGCACCCCTGTTTTATGCAAGCAATAACAAAAACATAGCTGATGCATGACTTTACTTCCACCAGTAAGTGGGAAGGGAAAACAGTTCTGTATTCCTTGTCTTATCATTTTTTTCTGAGAGCAACTAATTCAAGGGATACAGGATGTACCAGGAAGCCTGTCTTTCTATTTTACATATATAGGATTGAGCTTTTAGGATTGAGTTTGATTATACTTGTCTTCCTTGAGAAAGATTGTAATATGGTGATGTTAAGCTCAGAAGCTGTTGTGCTAACCTTTAGTTTTTCAACTTGAGTAAGATTTCAGACATGTGCCTGACAGCTCACCAGCTTTCCAGAAATAGCCTCTTCTCAGAGGGGAAGTTGGCAGGTTTGCTTGCCCCATCAAATAATAAATTAATCTTCTATTGCAGTGCAGCTATGAGGTGTGTTGGCATCTTAGCAGTGCACCAAAAATAGTGTGTATGTTTTTGAACCAGAAGTTTTTGAAGGAAACCTAATTTTTTTGAGCACTAGCCCAGTGGAAGAGTTAAGTAATCCCATCTCTTTTTATGGGCTGTGGGAATGTATAGACATATAAAACATAGGGCTAGATAAGACTACATACTGGATATTATAATTTCTCTGACTTTGTAGCTTTTGGATGCATATGGCCACTTTTTATGGACCAGGTTTGGGTTTATGTGCTGAATTATCAGAACCCGGCACTAACCAGTGCCTCACGCTTGAAGGAGAAACTCCTGTTGAGTAACCAGCAGAATTTTTGGGTAAGCAGTCTTAAATCTTCCATCTGTGATGTAGGAGCAACTTATTTTCTCTAAAACAGTGGTGATGAGACTGGAAATGTAGGACCCACCAGAAGTTTTTAGATTGCTCTTCTTGTTAGAACAACCAGCAAGGTTTATGTCAAGGAGATTAAAATTTTCTACAGCTTGGATGTAGCACTGACAAAATTGGATCTGTGTTTAGATAAACAGGTGAAAGAATGTCCTAAAACAGGGAAGGCACAGCTCACGTGTAACATGGTACTGTAAGAGCAAGCTCGTCCCTACCCCAAGTGATCAGGATATCTGTTGTGTTAGGACAAGCCCTCTTTGATTTTGGTGATCTGTACTTCATTGAAATACCTCGTCTGAATTTCCTAAGAACTTCTACTAGAATTAATACAAGACACATATCTTGTTAAACTTTTTACTGCAGACTGCTATGGATCTTGCTGAGAGCCTTCCTTGCCAGTTGTGACTCAAAACAATCGCACTGATATTAACCTTTGCAGGCTTCATGAATCAACAAAATCATCTCAATTCTGTCAATTTTTAAATTGACAGAACAATCATGGTGTATTTACAGAGCCTAATCTGGCATAATTGGATATCAGATGTTTAGCAGGACCAACACTCTTCGCTCCCATACAGCTCAAGCAAAGTTCTCAGAGGAATCCAGCAGATGCTTGCTGCTCTGTGCCTGCCTTGTGAACAACAGGATGCTACTTGCACAACCGTCTTTCCCCAATAATTTCTTTAGTATTTGACAAGTGTTTGTCATGTCTTTTGTTTTACTAGGTTAGTGGTACTAATGACTTCAGGAAGAGCTTGTGTCATTCCTGTTGTTTGTACCTGCTCAATGAGTCTTTCCTAGATTTACTTAAATATATATATCCTCTGATGTGAAACTGTAAAAGGTGACAAGTGTTAATACTGAAATATATTGTGGTTGCCAAAAGTCATAATCTGTGCCTAGGTTTCTGGGTTTGGGTTTTTTGTTTGTTTGGATTTTTTTCCAGTAGTTTTGTAACTTTCTTGAGCACTTTTGAATTGCTTGTAGCAAGTCTTAATAAAGCTTCACTAATTTATTGTTCTGGGCAACACAAGGAATACGAAACTGTTTTAAGATCATTTACACTGATAATTAGTTGTTCATGTTCAAATATATTAAAGCTCTATTAATCTTTTCCTCCAGATCACTGCTTGATGAGCTGCAGCTGAAATATTTAACACTTCACACTTATGCCCTTGGAGATGGAGCCCAAAGCCAATAACCTCGTTTTTGGGTGTCAGCGCAGCTCAACCTCTGACGATGACTCTGGCTGTGCCTTGGAGGAATATGCCTGGGTCCCTCCAGGCCTCAGACCAGAGCAGGTACTAACCATGTTTCTGCATTTTAAAAACAAGCCTCGTAAGGACTGTCTGGAGTGATATGCTGCCTCTACAAGTCTAATTAAATTCTTATAATGTATAAAACTTCAATTCATGTAGAACTTTTCACTTCTTTTATGTTTCCTGTCTAATGAGGCTGTATGTAGGGAGCCTAAAGTTCTCAGCCCTGAGGAGTTTTATGTTCCAAAAAAGTTCCCAGTCAAGGTTTTCCAAAATGTATATGCTGCAGAGGTATGTATTGCCAAGTAAAAGCAGCATAGAAGTTTGCTTTCTTTTTGAAAGAAGTTATTAGGTTAAATTAAAGCTCATGGCATACCTCATGACATTGTGCTCCCTGGTCAAGTATTTCACTGCACTTGTATGACTCTTTAAATAATGAGAATATGACGTCTAGAGCATGAATGGTATGGCAGCGCATATAAATGAAAGTGTTCAGTCACTGTGACAGGTAATAATGTATTTTACGCTTGTTTAAATGGTTGTATGGCTGCCATTTGTTCATGCCAGGATTTCTCTTGCATGGTGTCTGGAACTGACACTTGTGGTTTGGTTGGACTGTCCTTCCCCCTCTCTTCAGTCCCCTTTTTTTTTTGTGTAAGGTCACATGGCAGTGGGAATAAAAGTGAAATTATTGATGACCAAGTTGCTGTGGAGACCAGAATTAACTGCTCATGATATTCATTCATGGTATTGATGATATTGCAACTGTGCTGAAGCTGTGTACTCAGTAATATTCAGAACTCAAGACTTCTGTGTTAAATAGCCAGGGTGGCTTTGCAACATCTGCTAAAGGAGGCAGAGCAATCTTGGCAAGCTTATACAGTCCGTAGCTTAAAAAAGCGCAGAAGATGTCTCTTTTTTGCAATGCAGAGATTTTCTTAATCATGAGTAAAGTAACAAGTCAGCAGGAATGGCAAATAACAGGCTATTTTTAGGGCAACTCTTTTTATCACTTACTTAAGCATCTGTAAGAATCCTGATGAATCAGACCTTAAGGCAAACAGTGAGCTAACATTCTGCCAGAACAATTAAATGCCCTAAAATATCCTCATAATCCCAGCTAGCCCAAACACACTAAAGAAGGGAGGGTTTTTTCCCCCAGAAGGATTACTTATTTTGAGAACAGTGCAATAAACTTGAGAAAAGGGCATAAACTATTTTTAAAGCTTCACTTCTTGCTACATGTTATCTTTTTCTGGAGCATCCTGAAATATAGTCAGTAGCAAGTGGGCTTACAGTAGACTTCAGTTGTTTAAATTTTGGTTAAATGAAGACCAGGTCATGTTTTGTACAACCTGTCTCTCATAATTTTGATTGCTTCCTGACTTAAGTGACTGATTAATGCCTTTTTTTCATCTGTCTTGCACAGTAATAAGCTGTTGACCTGAGCATTATTTAAATCTGTATGGCAAGTAATATTTTTGCCAATAGTCAGCCCCAGGCCTCGTGACAAGCTGGAAACTGCATAGGAAAAACAATAAATCTGTAGCTGTTCCACAAAAATATTTTTTGCCATTGGGCTTTGCCGTAGTGTTCATTACAGCTTTCCTGTCATAATATTCTTCTGGAAAAAAAAGAAAAAAAAAAAGAAGAGTGAAGACTGATACAAAAACATTAATCCCGTGAAACTTTCTTGGTTAATTTGCATCTGATTGAAATGTGGCTGGATCCAACCTCCTCCCAAG
Source organism: Phainopepla nitens (assembly GCA_013400175.1). NCBI lineage: Eukaryota > Metazoa > Chordata > Aves > Passeriformes > Bombycillidae > Phainopepla > Phainopepla nitens. The sequence continues at coordinate 585,073 of VXBQ01007007.1, read as the reverse complement.
GGAAGGATGTGTCCACCTTCTTACCAAAGCCCACATGGAAGCAATGAAAGCCGATGCTTTGGGTGAGCATGATCAGCAGGAGACTACAAAACAGCTTTTGTCTCAACAATGTGTAAAATGCAGAGAGCAAATTAAATTTGTTTATATAGTGGCTGTTTTCTGGAAAGCTTCATGCCTTGTGTGGTAAATTGCAGAGGGAAATTTAGAATATCCATGGTGTTGTTGACCAGCCCTGAAGGGGGTGGGAATAATGAGAACATTAAATGTGCATAATTTATGATACCCCCCTAACTGTCGCTGCAAATTGCATTCCAGAAAAGCAATTCAGCAGCTGGGTGCTAGTTTTATCAGAGAATTCAGGTTTGCTGAGCTGGTTCTTCTGGGTCTTGTATTTTCAGCACAAACCCTGTCACAGTCTAATGTAGCGTGACCTCTTCTTCCATCGTAAATGAGAGCTGAGATAAAACAGTAGCCAAAGGACACTGGCAGTGCTTGGGGCCTGTGTGTCCCTGGGTCTTAACTCTGCCTTTCTCCTGGTCAGGTCCAGCTGTATTTTGCCTGCTTGCCAGAGGAGAAGGTCCCTTACGTTAACAGCCCTGGAGAGAAACACCGGATTAAACAACTTCTCTATCAGCTGCCACCCCACGATAACGAGGTAAATACAGAATTTAGGATGAACCGTCAGGGCTTGGGTCTCCCTGACAGCTTTTCTGTGGAGAATTACCTGCCTGTGTATTTATGACAAGCCTAAACCATGGCCTGCAGTGGCATCTGAGCTGTAAAGCAGCACGGTGTGTACACTGAGTCCATTGTTCCGCTGTCCGCTTGGCTTGTGTGCAGATAAGAGCTGTCTGGAAGGACACTGCCTTTGCTTGTTAGGGAGCCTGGTGTCACTGCAATAAACTTAACACAAGTCGGTTTTATAGTGTTTGCAGCCACCCACCAATTACCAGGAACCTACAAATTCCTGGAATTGCATTGTGGCGCACAAAAAGGATGCTTTGTGATAGTAAAAGGTTTGCATCTCAGTTATGCGGTGTAATTTGGAGTAGAAGTGGAAATAACAAACAAGCTCTTTGTAAGGAAAGGGGCGGGGTTGTCAGTACTTAAGGTCTTGTGTATACTGCAACACTTAGTCGTGGGCACTTAACCATAAATCTAAAGGACAATGTTATGGCTGATTTAGGTCCATTCCGTTATTTTAGGTTAGCAGCAGATTTTGGGTTAGCTTCTAAAAATCCTTTTCTTGCCTAAACAACTCCTCAGTTTAGCATGGTGGGTTTTTTCCTGTAATGAAAAAAAAATCTCTCTCCATACTATTTTTGTGTTGTGCCATATTACATAAATATTAAGATGGTAGAGAAGGCAAGCAGGAAAAATTTAATGATGATTGGCAGCATGCCTGATGAATTCCTTGCATATATGCAACTTACTTACTCATCTGTTACATTAAAAGCTCAGTCTCTAATAGTAAAGTTCTCCTGTGTTTTCACTGGAAGGTGAGATACTGCCAGTCGTTAAGTGAAGAGGAAAAGAAGGAGCTGCAGATGTTCAGTTCTCAGCGCAAAAAGGAGGCACTGGGACGAGGCACTATTAAACTCCTCTCCAGAGCAGTGATGCATGCTGTTTGTGAGCAGGTAACACACTGGTGCCATAAGCTAGCTGCAGGGCTGAATAATGTAAAACTACTGTATCTCAATATTAAAATTTAAACTTACCTCTGTCTATGTCTGAAAACAGCAACAACAACAACAAAAGATTATTTTTGAAACTGCATGGAAGAAGAAAGAAGGTAGCGCTTGCTCAAGCAAAATGTAACCTTTGATACTACTGGGAATAAACTGAGTCTTTGATATATTTCCTGCTCAAAATAAAAACCCCTAATGCTGACTCATACTAAAGTAATGACAAATAAAAAGCAGACATATGCTTTCAAATTTTATTTTGTATAAAATAAACTTATATTCACAGAAGGTTCATTGAGATGCAGTTCATCTAGACAAAAACTGATAATATTTTTTCCTCTTGTCAGAATTTTGGAATAAAATCTCATATTTGGTTTGGTGTTTTAACTTAGTTTAAATTCAAGAAGCTAGTAGTTTTGGATGGGAAGTGTGTTCACTTTCTGGGTTTGTTCCTAGTGCGGTACAAAAGTAAATGGCGGTGAAGTTGCAGTTTTTGCCTCAAGAGCTGGGCCTGGTGTGTGCTGGCATCCCTCCTGTTTTGTGTGCTTCACATGCAACGAGCTTCTTGTTGACCTTATCTACTTCTACCAAGATGGAAAAATTCACTGTGGCAGACACCACGCTGAGCTTCTCAAACCTCGATGTTCAGCCTGCGATGAGGTAAATAATTCACATTTTACAGCCAAGCTACACTCCTGTGGTTGACAAACGGCATCACTTTGGAAAATCCTAACTCCAGATGCAGTCACTTGAGAAGTCAGGACTGCTGCATAGATGTGTTTGAAAACAGACGGATATTTAATTTCTTGTCAAACTGGAAATATTACAAGCAATAAGATGGTATTTAGAAAGCAAATACCTAATCGTGTTTAGAAATGAACATTCCCAAATATTACAAAATATTATCCTTATATGGTTGAGTTCCTAGGTTACTTTTTTTTTTTTTTTTTGCTTTAGAATGTACTGTTTTTCTTTCTTCTTATTTTTGTTGTGGGAGATTGTTGTTTCCATCTTTGTATTCAGAAGGGAGGAAAATAAAAATAAATTTTGTGCATAAATTGCAGAGTTAGGATATTTTATATGCTCTAACTCTCAAGGTAAGGTTTTGGCCACTTAACTAAAAGTATTCTTTTTATCTCTGAAAAGATAATTTTTGCTGATGAGTGTACAGAAGCTGAAGGTCGCCACTGGCACATGAAGCACTTCTGTTGCCTCGAGTGTGAAACAATCCTGGGTGGACAGAGGTACATCATGAAGGATGGGCGGCCGTTCTGCTGCAACTGTTTTGAATCTCTCTATGCAGAATACTGTGAGACCTGTGGGGAACACATTGGTAAGTATGTCCTTTTTAAGCATTAAACTTACGAATCGAGGAAAAGCCAATTTATGAAATGATTTCACATTCCAGAAGTATAAATTCCGCAAGTGATTTTTTAGAGAGACCCAGAGCGTTGCTTTTTCTCTGTTTCCAGGTGTTGACCATGCTCAGATGACCTATGACGGACAGCACTGGCACGCCACAGAAACTTGCTTTTCTTGTGCTCAGTGCAAGACCTCTTTGCTGGGCTGCCCTTTCCTTCCAAAGCAAGGGCAGATTTACTGTTCAAAAACCTGCAGCCTGGGAGAGGATGTCCATGCCTCCGACTCTTCTGATTCCGCGTTTCAGTCTGCTCGATCCAGAGATTCCAGGAGGAGTGTCCGCATGGGAAAGAGCAGCCGGTCGGCCGATCAGTGCCGCCAGTCTCTCCTCCTGTCGCCGGCCCTCAATTACAAATTTCCTGGCCTTTCAGACAATGCTGATGATACTCTTTCTCGTAAGCTGGATGACTTAAGCCTTTCAAGGGAAGAGGCAGGCTTTGTTAATGAAGACTTCTGGAAAGGAAGAGTAGAGCAAGAAATGCCTGAAGACCCTGAAGAATGGGCTGAACATGAAGACTACATGACTCAACTTCTTCTGAAGTTTGGTGATAAAAGCCTCTTCCAGCAACCCACTGAAGTAGACATTAGATCAAGTGAACACTGGATTTCTGATAGCATGGTCAAGAGCAAGTTGGACTTGAAAAAAAATAATCCAAGCCTAGCAAGTAAGAAGTATCAGTCAGACATGTACTGGGCCCAGTCACAAGATGGTTTGGGAGACTCTGCATATGGCAGCCACCCAGGCCCTGCCAGCAGCAGGAAAATCCAGGAGCTAGACATGGAACATGGGGCCTCAGGATACAAACATGACCAAACACCATGGTATGGAGGTTCACTCGAATGTTTGTCCGACCTGAAACAGCAAGAACAAAGTGTTCGAGACTCAATGGATTCCTTGGCTTTGTCTAACATAACAGGTAATGAGGAAATAAATGAATGCTTTTGATGGAGAGGTCAACAAAATTATGTGTATTGGAGTATTTTGAAGGAAAATTTAAAATTTTGGTGATTTCTAAAAAGCTTTAGTATCAAGAGATGCATGTAAAGTAGGCAGCAGCTTTTATCAAGCACATAATCTTCTACATGTTTCTGCTACTTAAATCCTATTAGATTCTTCTCCTTCCCTTTTGAATACTCTTTTTTTTTTTTGCTTTAAGCAAAAAAACCCACTGATGTTAAACAGAATAAGAACAGTCTTCAACTGCAAATTTTTTATGTACAAACCACTGCTTTAAGCAAATGACTATTTTTCCATACCTTACATATAAGAAGTTGCATTATATATTAGGATGATATTAATCTATAAAGCACTTTAGATAACTACCTGATTTGCTTGTAAAAATACATAGAAAATCTGAAAGGACGCTAAACTTCTTAGCCTTAGGCTATTACGTTTATGAGATTATTTTTCCCCATTGACTAAAGGGAAACTGATAATCCACTTTTGTGTACTTCCTTGTCAAACATGATTGAAGTTATCCAAAGGGATAAAGTGTGTGCTAACCTTCCTTTCCTATTTCTGTACAAAAAGCCCAAACCTGGCAGTTAAGACCCATTTGAAAAGTTGTCCAATCATCGTCTCCTTTCCTTTCCTCCTGTAGCCCAAATTACTGCAGCTACTTGTCTAGCTGAGGCCCAGCCATAGGCTGGCTGCATTTGGCAAGCAGCAGTGAAGGAACTGAGGAGGGGAGCTTGGTTAAGGGGCACAGGAGAAGGTGGCACTGGAGGTGTTGCACCTGGGACCATCACAGGGCACATGACACTGTCGGGGGAATGAAGGGTTCAGTGGACACAAAGGTGAGGGTGTCACAGACAGCAGGCCAGCTTCCTTTTGACCAGTTTTTCAGAGTAAGGATCCTTCTTTGCAAGGCAGTAAGCTTGGCTTCCCTGTTGCAACAGCTGGAACATGAATTTGGCAATACTAGAAATTTGAAATATTTTAGCCTTAAGAATGGCAAGCACAGACTGCAGAACAATTTTAAGTAATTCTTTTTTCTTAAAAGGCATACCTGTATGTATGTCTCTTTGAACTTCTGCTCTTGATGTCCTCATGATAGTTAACTCTTTGGTCATCAGAGCTAATACTTAAATGTTTTAAGTCAAAACAAAGCTTATTCTACTATAAAGGGAGTCTTTTTTGGTAATAGTTCAAAAAAACACTTGGTGACAAGAAATGTTTCATATTTTGTTATAATACTTGTCTCTTTGGTACTCCTCTCATTTTCTTTTTCCTCCTTTCTCCATTCCCACCACAGGGGCTTCAATGGAGGGAGAAGGCAAGCCACGGCCATCTCTTTACTCTTTGCAAACTTTCCAAGAACTGGAGGTGGAGGACTGTGAGAAGATGAGCAACATGGGAACTCTGAATTCTTCAATGCTCCATCGGAGCACTGAGTCCTTGAAGAGTCTGAGCTCAGAGTTGTGTCAGGAAAAAGTGTTGCCGGAGGAAAAGCCAGTGCATGTGCCTGTACTGAGACGATCTAAATCCCAGTCTAGACCACAACAAGTGAAGTTTTCAGATGATGTTATTGATAATGGAAGTTACGAGAATCTTGAAATACGCCAGCCTCCAATGAGTGAAAGGACTCGTAGGCGTGTTTACCATTTTGAAGAGCGCGGAAATAGGCCTTCTCACCATCGCAGAAGAAGTAGGAAGTCTCGTTCAGATAATGCACTTAATTTGGCCACAGAAAGAAGATGCTCTCCAAGAGAGAGATTTCGTTATTACTCCCCTCAGGATCATGAAAAATTTATTCAGAATAGAAGCTCACGTGAGCTTCGGGCCTATATTCAAAATGCAGAGCTGTATGGACAATATGCCCATACCAGGTCTGACTATGCACTGCGGAATCAGATGGTTGATAAGTTTTTTGGATTGTATGGTGAGGAAGATGACTCCTGGTGTTCAACTTCATCCTCATCATCTGATTCGGAAGAGGAAGGATATTTTCTGGGACAGCCAATTCCACAGCCACGGTCATTGAGATATCCGTACTATACAGATGATCTTTCTGGTCCAACTACTGCGTTATCTAGTTCTCAGTTTGGACAAAGGACAACCAAATCAAAGAAGAAGAGGACACACAAAGGAAAAAATTGTATTCTATCTTAATTAATTACTAGTATTTCTTAATTGGGAGGACCAGTCAATTCTGTAGCTACAGTTTGAACCACATCTTTTTATATTAATAATTGTACTTAGGCAAGTTGCTAAAGTTCATAATGCTTTGCCATTGTAAATGATAACCACACCAGAGTTTACATTGTAAAAGTAACATTCAGAAATGTCACTGCGCCAAATTATCTTCTCAGATACTGCTAGGTTTACATACTGTGTTTCAGCTGTCAAATACTGTTACTGCAGTTCTTAATACAGACTTTTTGTAGACATTTTATTTTATGCTCACCATTCACCTACGTTGAACTATCTGAGAGAGAGGATTCGACAAAGATGAATAAATAAAAATGTCAGTCCTGTGCTGTAACTAGAGACACACAGGACGATCTTGGACTTCTTCCTCTTGCTGTCAAGAAAAAGAAGGCTCTATATCGTGCCCTTTCCTAATTGATAAAACTCACCCTTCCTCAGTCGAGTTTCCAACCAAAACTGGATTCTTTTTATTTGGGAAAATGCTCCTTAAGAGTGGGAGCTGAAATGCTTGAAGCCTTGATGTACCCTAAAGCAGCAGCGAATGTTTTGTACATTTAATTTTCATGGTTTTTCCTCTACAATTTTTTGAGAAAGTGTGAGGTGGTTGGTTTTGGTTTGGGGTTTTTTTTCGTGCCTGTTTAAAGGAAGATATTAATTCAGTTTCTGGAATTGTACAGAGCTGCCAATGAGTAGTGATGTTTTTTTCAGCAGAGGGTACAACTGCTGGAGTCCTTTGCTCAGGCATGTAACCCCTTTTAAGTCAATGGCTCTACTTACGTAAGAAATATTTTCATATGGGCTTAAAGGATTAGGCTCCAGAATTGTGTCTTTTCACATGCATTATCCAGGTTTTAAAATGTATTATCTGCAATTCTAAGTAAAAAAAAAAACAAAAACCACATTGATATTTATAATGTAGTATTTCATAGGCTTAAATGTATTCATAATTTAACAGTGCAAATACTAATGTACATATTGTACAGTTAAAATTTTAAAATCTGAATATTTTTATATCCCTGAATTTGAGGAAGTTTGTTACAATATCAAATTAGATTTGTTAGGGGTTTAACAGCAGTGTTATGGATGAAATATTGCTTGTATTTTAGTCAGGGGGTTTAAGATGAAAAATGTTCAGTGCAAAACAGCTTAATTTTGTCTACTAGGTATTAAAAGCTCTATATGCATGGTGGGGCTATGTAAATACTCTCCACGGCCCTCTTAATCTTGCAAGTATTATTTATGGGTCAAGCAAAATGTAAACTATATTAATGTAAAAACCACACAAGCTTGGAATATATCATTACAACCAGTATGCAACTCCTGTGGATGTGGATTTTTTTATTATTGTTCCCCCTTCTTCCCTAAAAATAATTTCTGAAGTTTGCTTACCTAAAGGAAGAGAGATATTGAGTGGTTCTAGAAGGCAAGCTGGCAAAAACTATAAAGTAGGAGGTAATCACAGTAGTTGCCTTGAACTCAGATATGGAGCAGGAGCTATTTTAAGTTATAATAAACTTCTTCCACTTTTTTAAATAAAGGGCAGGAACTTCTTAACAGTGATATCCACTAATGAAGACAGTAAAAGCTAAACCCCTTGGCTTTCTGACCACCTGAAGAAAAAAAACTAATGAAATAATAGATGCTTCTTACCAAAAAAGCCTGTCAAATGGAATGAAGCTTGCTCTTCTTGAGGATGGAGAAGTATGGAAACAAAAGCAGCTAGAAGTAAGGGAGGGAATGAACACGAGCACTGGTTTACATCAAAGGAATTAGCTATTGCTAAGGGTAATCAGACTAGCAGTTACTTGCTTGTGTTTTTCAGGGTAAAATGAGCAGCAGATCCTTTCCTGCCAGAGGTGGTGCTCACCACACAAGTCACTGGCCCGGTGCACGCAGGTGCTGTGGAGGTGAAAGCTGATCAAAGCCATGCCTGGTCCCTTGCCTGGGCCGACGGGCTGCTGCGGGGCTCAGGCAGCTGTCCCAGCAGCCACGGGCCTGCTGGGCCCAAGTATGTTACAGCCACCACACTGGCGGGACTACGGGGCTGGAGGTGCTGACTCGTTCATAACCTGCCCCAGGATGCTCCAGCAATGATCAGGACCTTCCATTCCCACCTGTGTTTCCAGAAATGGGAAACCAGGATCCGCAGAAACAAAACGCTGTGCCACTACCGCTGTGTCCCATGTTGGACCAAGTAACTGTCTCACGGAGAAATGTCTCCACAAATAGTTCTTCTGATGCCACACCATCTCCTGAGATGCAGGAGATGTACTCTCCCAGACTGTAGTACCTTATGGACTGTTACAGTTGTCCTAGATTGTTTACTAGGATTGTTGACTCTTAATACTTTTTTTTAAAAAAAAAATTTTAAAGATGACTATACAACTTTTATTTTTTTCAGCTTGACATAAACAATACATTACTATTTTTAACAACTTCTTACGAGAAATATTGCTAATTGATTCCTCCACCTTGAAGAGAATGGTATGGGATACAGTGTCTGTGACCAGCACAAGACTCAGATACAGTCACAAAAGCTCTAAAGTGTGCTTTGTGTTATTGGAAAGAGTACCTATATTCCTAGCGGAGCACATACCCTGGCAGGCACCGAAGCGTGACACAGCTCACTCTGTCACTGACACAGCTGTGTCACTCTCTACCCACCAGTGGCATGCAGGAGAGAGCAGTAAGAAAACTCATGGGCTGGGTTAAAGACCATTTAATAGATAAAAACAAACAAACAAACAAACAAGCAAAAAACCCCAAACAGAAAACCCTCAATTGATACAAAAAAAACCACTAGCTCAGCACTAGCCAACTAACACCGAGCCTGTCCGTCAACAGCAGCAGCCCTGGCAAATTCCCTGCCCCCATCCCCAGTTTCATATGCCGAGCATGATGCCCTACCACCTGTGTTCAGCTGGAGTCAGCTGTCCTGGCTGTGTTCCTTCCCAACATCTTGTGCACCCCCAGCCTCCTCACTGCCAGGGTGGGCGAGAGGCAGAAAAGGCCTTGACTCTGGGTAAGCTGTGCTGAGCAATAGCTAAACCATCCCAGTGTTACCACCACGTTTCCAGGAAAAACCTCAAGCACAGCACCACTGCACCAGCCACTATGAAGAACATTTAACTCCATCCCAGCCACACCCAGTACAACCTTTATGACAGTGAAAAAATTGTAAGGCAAAACTTTATCCTCATCAAAACTGACAGTCTTGCAGACAAGAGGGTGACAAGGATTTGGTCCTTCTCTGATACCTGGCATTACCTCCTTTCATATCAATCGTGGTTCCCTTGCTGATTTTCACCTTTGCTGGTTACATTGTCACTCAAAGCTGCCAACTCACCCAAGTGAGGTTACTGAGTCTCGGCAGAGAGCACTTTATTTCCATACTCCTTCAATTTCCACCTTCTTTTTAAATTTTTAAGGGTATCTGCAACATTAACAAGTGCTTGGAGTAATTTCTGTTTTCAGAGCTCTGAAGGTGACAAATTAAATTCCTCCATCAGAGATGTTTCTTTCCCCCACTGCTCTTCCTACAGCTTTCCAGAGCCCCAGTGAGGCTGACCACTAGGCCACAGAAAAATATTTTTACATGACATGAAACTAATCCAAAATACATACTTGTAAAGCAAGCAAGACTAAAAGCCATGTTTCTTCCTTAAGGGACTGCCGTAGTATATTTTACTTAGAGCAACTGAAAGCATACATCACAAAAGGTTAAAGGCAAACATTCAACACAATGCCAAGTATTAGATGGAAAATCAGTTACTTATCACTTAGAAATCTGAATTAAACCTTTCACAGAAATAGCACTTATAAAAAACTTAAAAGACTCTCTAGTTAACAAGTAAAGTTTAATCAATTAAAAAAATAAGTCAGATTAAGTAAATGATTAGGCATAGTGAATGGGGTTACCTCAGGCTGGCAGCTCGTCAGTGGCAGTGGGACTCCCCAGGGCTGTTTTAGGCCAGTGCTCTTTAATGGAGTTAGATGAGTCAAATGCACACGGAGTCAGTTTGCTGATGACACCAAATTGAGAGGAGCTCTGGACTCCCTCAAGAGTAGGGAAGTCCTGCAGAAAGATCTGAACAGACTAACGAGCTGGGGGCAATGACCAGCTGCATGGAGTTTAACAAGGGCAAGTGCCAGATTCTCCACCTGGGACAGGACAGTCCTGATTATCTGCAAAACTTGGGGAATGAGGAGTTGGATAGCAGCCCTGCAGAAAGAGATTTGGGGGTCCCGGTTGATGGCAAATTACACACACATCAGCAGTGCCCAGCAGCCAGGAGGACCACTCCTGTCCTGTGGGGCATCAGGCACAGCACTGCCAGCCCAACAAGAGAGGGGATTGTCCCCCTCTGCTCTGCACTGGGATGGCCTCACCTCGAGTGCTGGGGGCAGTTTTGGGTGCCACAATATAAGGATATAAATCTATTTGTGTGCCCAGAGTTGAGTGATCAAGGTGGTGAAAGGAGTAGCCTGGATGAGACTGAGGGGTGACCTCACTGCAGTCTACAGATTCCTGAAGGTGGACAGCAGAGGGGCAGGCAATGAATTCTCTCTGGTGACCAGTGACAGGACTGAAGGAAATGGAATGAAGCTGCATCAGGGGAAGTTCAGATTGGACATGAGAAGGTGTTTAGTCACTGGAACAGGCTCCCCAGGGAAGTGGTACAGACCCAAGCTGGTACAGGTACAAGCCTGCCAGAGTCCAAGGAGCATCTGGACAATGTTTCTAGAGGTTCAGTGAGGAGCAGGAAGTTGGACTCAACCAACACTACTACAAGGTCCCTTCCAACTTGAGATGTTCTATGGTTCTGTGACTGTAAACTTAGGTCTTACTTTACAGAAAAACACTTGAAAACTTGGATACTTTTATAATAGTAAACAATCAGGCTTCTAACAAAGGAAAACTCCTAACAAACTGTACCATAACAATGGAGATTTTTAATAAAAAATATATATTACAGACAATTTTATTATTTTTTCCATTAGCATTTCTAAGCCAAAGTAGAAACTCAGATGTAACATCCTGAAGGCTCTCAGTCCTGTAGGCAAGTAGTGAAGAACTATAGTTATGCTTCTGCATCGAAGACTTTGACTGATCTCAATACACCAGGTTGTTGCCACAAGGGGTGGGTCAAGTCTCCCTGCTATATCACAACAGCTTGCGTCTCTTCCCCTCTCTCCCTCCCCAGTTTAGCATCTTGTAGGATCCATGAGCTGATTCCCACTCACTGTGCAGCCCACACAATCCCAGGTGCTAACAAGGGTAGTTGCAGGTCATCTCCTTGGAGCAATGTGAAGTCTTAGAAAACAAGAAAAGCCAACTGCAAAACTTCCCATTACTGACATGAGAACTAACCAGGCATCCCAGGAATCTGATGCAATACATATTTAATATACCATATCAAACAGAGTTTCATATGTTCTAAATGCAAATGTATACAAAACAATCACACTTACCTCTTTGTGATTATGACTCAAATTATCCCTTTCCTAAAATGTTCATACAAAACCAGTAAGTTAATAAATGTATTTGTCAGGATTCCACCGAGTCCTAAATATTTTTCACTGGGAACCTCTTGGCTTTCCTGAACCACTGTTCCCAAAGTGCAAGTTGTTCTATCGGGTCAAAAGTGGTGCCAGACACTAACCAGAGTCACCTAGGTTTGAAATGAAAGTGAATCTGAGGACTTAGGGATAAACTTTGTATTACGCCTAACCCAAAGCAACCTGGGTTTACTGGAGAGATGGTCCTGCTCACTTTCCTTGCCTGTCCTCGACACCCCAATTCCTGCTCCTTCTTGAAACTGGAAATAAAGATTACACACAGCCTCCTTATTGTTAAAACTGATGGATGAAAAGGCTTGAGAACTTGGAAGTGGGGAGAGTGACAGAGTAGGAAAAGCGACCTTTCCCTGCTCAGTGGCTGCCTACAGCTACATTCTGTACAGCGTAGTTAAAAACAGAGCAAACAGTAACAAAAAATGGAATCCATCCTACATAATACTGCTTACTAGTAATGAGTCATGATATGGAAAACATGAAAATTTAAAAGGCATTTGTAAAACCTGCAATTAGAACAAAAATAAGCACTTCTTACACCAAATTGTTCGTTGTTCTGGCAGTCAGAGACTAGAGAAAATCCCTAGTGTAATTTTACAGGATTCATCTGAATTTTTAAATTAAACCAGAATAAATAATTTAAATCATAATTGTGACCAATTTTGCAAGTTTTCCCTTCCTACGGTAGGTATGATAACAAGATATATTTGTGTATAAGTTGAGGAATGAGAGCGGCTTCATGTAATTTTAATAAAAAATACAATGTTTCAAGTTACATTTAAAAGCATCAAAACAGACATCAGACTGGTCATTTTTTCCCAAGGTAACTGTGTAAGGTTTTAAAAATAGTCCATTGCTTTACAAAAGAACATCCATCCAAAGGAATATATGCCAACTAGAACAGGTAGGATGAGTACTCGTGGAGACACCGTGGACCAGGGAAGAGCCCCCTGAGCTACTACAAAGGAGCGCAGGCCTTGGGTTCAAACCTCCAGCAAGAGCTCCTCTTTCCCTGCAAAAAGCAGATTCAGATACTATGGCAGACACAATGCAGAGAGAGGACCTAAAAGCACATTTCTGTCCTTAGTATGAGCCCTCTTTGAAGGACTCTGATACCTCTTGGTTGGCAGCATCGTACTGAGCAATGAAATGTTTGAGTTCTTCAATGCATCGCTCGCCTATTTCATGCAAATTCTGCCTCAGGGCAAACTGAATGGACTTCTCTAAAGATGGATCTTTGTCAATTAGCATCTTCACTACCATGCCAAAGGTTTCACAGTCTTGTCTGTAGACCTAGAAACAAAACATTTTAGAAAATTTTTAAATGCAAAACTCTTCACATTAGCCCACCAAAAACTCTTATTGAGTTAGATCCAGATGTAACAAAGGATACTGGATTTAACATGAATTTCAGCTGTAAAACTTACTGGCCATTTCCTCTCTTCTGACCTGTGCTAATAAAAATGTAACTAGCTCAGCACTATCTGCATACCAAAAATAACTTTCATGGGATGAAATACCATAATAGAGAAATGAAGTTCCCCTTGCAGCAATATTTAATAAATAACAGTAGAGCAAAGTACAAATGCTAAACCAGATTTTCTTTTCATTTCAATGTATTTAAAATTAAACTGTGAAATGTCTAGCAATCTCAATCTTCATACAAAGCATCAATAATTTGGTTTGTAATTTTTCCTGAAACTTTAAATACAAGTTGTGTTTAAATAATTTCACCAAATTTTGTTTGTTGGATACCTGTTTCTTGTAGAAGTCCTTGACAAAGATAACATTAATTAGTTTGGACATTGATGATTCAATCACTAAGAATTAAAGAAGTCCTGGCAGTGGTTTACCTGAACCCATCTGACTTTCTCCCACAAAGAATGAAGAGTTTTCAAGTCAGTAATGCACCACATTTGATGTGAAGTAACTTTTCATTATCACTGCAACTGTTTTTCAGCAAAAAACATATGACCATGCTCTTATGCAGTTTCCAAAGCAAGTCAGTGATATTTAAATTTTTTTTCCAGATTCCAGCTAAGTTTATTCATCTAAACATCCAGCAAAAAAGGAACTTCTCAAAGTCTTACAACTGCCAGATGCAGCTGATGCAGCTCATTTTCAAACATCTTAGGCCAATACCCATTTAGAAAATACATTACCTTTTAGACTGAAGGTAATTTTTCTATCTCCATACTTTTTTTTCTTTGAGGGAAAAAAAGCTAAAATATTGATATTCTTCCAAGTACGATTATCTTTTGGTATTGTCTGCTTGTCTTAGAACTTGCTTTTCACAGAGATGTGCAACCCTTTCACTTTTATCTGTATCGTGGACAGGAATGATACAACTGGATGTAAGCTATTCCCCTTTACTAAAAGCAAAAGAAAAAAACATACACATCCATCCCTCCCCAATGAAAAGCCACCCTATGAACCCATTCATAAGAACCAGTTCGAGGCCAACTCAAGCATCTTCATGTCAGAAAAACAGCAAAAGCCCAAACATTCTGTACAAAACTAAACTATTCTTAGAAACGCAATGATTATCACAATACCTTTAATGAAGACAATTTTTAAATGCTTAATAGCACAGTCTAGGAAAACAGTTTAAGATCAGACCCACTTTTCAAACAGTGGGTGGCAAATAAAAGAGAACCTGCAGGAAGGAACTGATCTTCAGTGGAGAGCAACAAGTCAAAAAGAAGAGTGTGGCTCAAACCAAACTTGAGCTCAACATTTTTAAGTATGGAAATGCACGTGGCATTTTTTCAGAGAGGGGGTTTGTTTCCTGCTTTGTAGTTCTTCAGTAGTAAAGTAACAGCACAAAACCCAGACTCTCAGAGCTCATGGTCCAAAGCAAGTAAAACACAGTACTTCATAAAAGAACTTCAAACAGAGGAAATCTGTGTTACTTTTTTTTCTCTTCCCAAAGAAAAAGCTCAGAAGGAGCGGCACAGGGAGGTACCCCAGGAAAATGAAGGAAATGCTTTACTTTTCACGGGTCTGTGAACTAATGGCAAATATAATATATAAAATCTTGTGAGGTTTATAAGAAATCACAAAGAACTAACCCAGATGAAATTCTCTGACTTTTAGCATATACATACTAGCTTGATCTAAGCACATTTTTCTTCCAAACTTTCACAAAAGACTTGCAAAAGAATCAAGAGATCCCTTGCCTTTGCTGAATCCGAAGTCAGAAGTCACTTTGCTGTCACAACAATCTGGAAACTAAACACCTTCATCCAAGAGTTGAACATTCTCAATACTTTGTGACAAAAGACTCAAAAAAAAGTAGAATTTACCTAAGTCAGGGGAAGAGGGCAAAGATGGAGCAGGAAGGCACTTTTAAAAACAGAAAACAAAGGAAACAGCTCAGCTCCTCTAACAATAATTGAGCAATTTTCTCTCAACAATTTTTCTGCCTCAGCTGCTAATTCTGATCCTCCCGGTACAATCTGCCTCCTTCACAATTGTGCTGATAAATCTATTTGTATGGCTGCAACGTAAATTGCATCACTGAGGTGCTCCATTTTTAAATTACTTCCCCCCCCAATTAACGTGATTCAGTGATTCAATTCTAAAACCAGATGCATCAGCACAACTGAAAGAACTGTGAGCCATGGTTTTAAAGTGAAAACTTCAAAAACCTGTTTATATCTGAAGCCAAGGAATAGCTACCAACTTTCAGAGATACTATGCTTTACAGAAGGAAATGGAGATTATCAATTACGAGAATATCAATACAGAATATGTTAATCAATTACAGCTCAAAGATATAATCAACTATTTAAAAAATTTGTGAAAGCACTGAAAGCTCTTGAAAGAAGAGGGTGGTGGCATGACATTAATATCTGTCTTTAGACAGAATAAAAGGAGGCTCCTTCTGAAAAAATGAGATGAGAATGTGATGTTTAAGAAAAAAAGAAAACTGTACAAAAGATTCCAACCATTCCAAAAGAGCAAAAAGAGCTCTCTGTGGGAGAGAAATACTGAAAGAACTCATGCTCCAAAAACATATGGAAATAAATCTGTTTTTAAAATTTCAGCTGATACTGATTTTGAGCTCAGACCATGGAAAGCTCATCTGTAAACATCTGGAACTAAAACCTGAAAATGATTCCATGTGTGGAAAAAGAAGACATAACATTTTTAAAATGAAAAACAAGAAAGGTAATGATACCAATGACATGATTATTCTGTCTGACATATAAATCAGAAAATCCTGAAAAGAAGCTAGAGCCACAGGGTAATCGAGGCCCTAGCATTACATGCTCTGACCTAAGCTACAGCACCAGCATATTGGAAAGAGCATGTAAAACCTTAGGAAGTAGATGAAGAAGAAGTAGAAACAGTTGCTCTACTTCCAAATATGTAAATATAATTTTGTATACGCCCACTGTATATATCTATATCATATATATATATATATATATATGAACTCTTGCTTCTCCTGTGCATGGCAAGTATTTAAGCTGAATTCAAGTTCTTTGAAATGTTTTATGTTTTCCAAAATCAGCATATCTGGCATCTGTGAGGTCACAGGATCACAAATAGGCATACTTTTATATTATTCTCATGGAATTTTAGAACGTTACATGATAAGGGCATAGAAGCTCTGGCTGAGATCAGCCCTTTGCAATGCCATTCTCTGTGTAAGTACTTGATGCCAAATAAAGTTGTGATGCACCTGCAATATGTTAGTGAACACACCTCATTTATTTCAGAAAGCTAAACCAAAATTTGCACTTAGAACTGTTTAAATATAGCTAAAAAACATTTAGTTCCAGACCTAGCTAGAGAAATGGAGATGTCAGTAGCTTAGGTTGGAGACAAAAGAGAGGCAGAAGCAAGCACATGAGGACTGCTATATCCCTCTTTCAATGATAATCTAAAAATGGTCTTGGCTTAAACCAAAGAAAAACATATTGAATGGCTTTGCTGATGGGTGAAATTATACATGGCTGGGGAATACCTTGACAATGTGCCTACTACTCACTGATGAAGTCCATATAATTTTCTGACTAGCACAGCACTATGTTCTTCTTCAAAACTGTTCCAGAGCCACATGTACACTTAGTGCAAAAGAGCTTTTGGACAATACAAACAGTAACAACAGTGCAAACTAGAACTTAGGATGTCCTCCCCTGCAAATAACTACAGGCTGCAGAAGAATCAGAAGAGCAATCTTGATCTCAAAATCTTGCATGCCTGGCCAAAAACCAGCTTTATTTCAACAGCAAGAACAAATAATGGTACTCAAAGGGGATGAGGACAAGCCTTATTTCAACCCACGCACCAAGCTTCCCCCGCTTAGCGCTACAGTCTGCACAAAAAAAGGCTTTTTTAACTTCTAAAGATGACTCAGAACAGCTGAAACCACATTATCTATTCTAAACAGGCTTTGAGGAAAAGGGAAACAAGAGACAAGTTCTCTGATAATTGGAATGACTCTCTGGAAGACTGGTCCCACCAGGATACAAAAGCTAGCCTCTGTATCTCTCATGTCCACAGCTTGTAGAAAGTAGAACTGAGTAGCAAATGGAAGATGCAAATTTCTCCTGGCTCAGAAAAGACTTGAATCTCCACTTCTCATTTCTGGGAGAACTGTTCTAATGGATGTGCTTTATTTTATAAGGTATTAAAACACTTCCCTCTCCAAATATGGTTTTGAATGAGTATGACACTGCAGCACTTTTTTTGAATGCTCTTGGCTTCATGCACACATGAAAGTCTCTTCAACAGAATTCATCCAGAGACTTGCATATGCCAGGCTTGAGCAGCTGTATGCAGGAGATGGGCAAACTCCCAAGCAGAAGGGGGTACTTCTGCTCACAAAGATAAGCAGGACCAGCAAACATGATAAAGACCACATCCATTAAGTGGATATGATGATTTAGCAAGTGAAATTGATGCCCATGATTTACTCTGTAATTTCCAACATCTTGCTCTTTTTCCTCACAACCCTTCCTGGATTTTTTTTGAGTATTTTTAGCATTCCAAACATTTCAAGATTTATCTCACACTCTCTCACATCCACCAAAACTCCTTCAGAGCAACAGGACGCAAATCTAGACTCTCTGAGCAGCTCTGCACCATCTGTACACAGCCCACCAGCAGTGCCTGTGAGTCAGTACTCATCTTCAGAGATACCTGCTCTCAGCTCCTCATCCCAAGGCCAAGACCCCCGAGGCTCAGTTAACACAGGGAAGGAGCTAGGGCTGTGCCTCAGAAAATAGCCTGCAACCCTTAGATACTAACTCATTTTGAGAAGACCCAACATGCCCAGCAATTGTAATTTTGCATCTGTGATTCACACAAGGACTCATTTAATATATTATCTTTCGGAATATAGAAGCTTTTCAGTTACTAAGGGCACATTTCCCACAAGTATCAAATACTCCATACAAGGAGGAAAGAAGCAACATGCTCACTGGTAGTTGTTTGATTTCTCACTGGTAGTTGTTTGATTTCTCACTGCAGAGCACAAGTACAGCACCAGTCTGAAAGCCATACCATGTCCATGCCAGACGCTCCATGAGCAAACTGCTGCAAATCTCCCTCACTTCAATGATGCCTCAGGGCCCTCCAACACCAGACAGAGATAACAGCTTTTGTTCCCTCACTCAAACTATGATAGCTGGTTTGGTATAGCCCTCTGGTGGTATAAACCAGTTTCTTATTTCCCCTCCTCAGCGGACCTAAAATAAGTGTGACAAACCATTCTTCTATTAACCAAGCCTCGTCTATGCCAGGTTTCCACAGAATGGGTGAGACAGATTATGAGGTATATTTTTTCTTCTACTCCTAACTAAAAACAATACTGAACTTTTTTGTAATGTAGACCTAACTCTAAGCTGATTGCATATGCAGTCAAATTTGCATTTTAATTGTGCATGTAAGCTTAAGCAAACTGGGAAACTACTAAACACTGAATTGTCACTATCACATCTTTTTCTTTGTTAACGGCATATTTTGAAAGGAATTATTACCTCTCCCCAAATATCTTCTTTTTAATTTATTGATATGTTATCTTGGAATTTTTTTCAACCACGCAAATTAGATTTCATTAACTTACTCAAAATTTACTCTTCCAAACTACAATAAGTTAATCCTCTACTAAAAGAGTACACAGAAATTTTCATCTCTGCAGTGGCAATGTAATTGTAACTGTTATGACTACAAAATATAAGTTTATAGATCCACAGTGCAAAGAATGTTCCGAACTGTCATTAAACCACTTGCAGACAGTTTTCATGATCAAGACATTTATTTAAAGCTGATTTTCAACCAAGATGAAGTATTTTTTAATGGGCACAAAAAACTAAATTAACATAGAACAAATTCAATGCTTGGTTACAATAATATTCTGGTTACAACGATGTACAATTTTTAATTATAAAATATCAAGAAGTGTACTCTATTCCTTTCTTAAAAACACACTAACAATTTTGCCCTGTATCTATGTAGTATTTTCTGCACCCATTAATCAATGTGTTTATAGATACTCATTGAAATGCAAATTGAGGGAAAGAAGTTATTTATTATGTAACAATGAACAATTTCATGATAATTTGCTTCTTACTGAAGATATGCAAAATATTAAAGTTATTTGCACTTAAATGCAATTCTGCCTCCCTTTCCAATTAAACTTTCAAGTTCCTTTTTAGAGACTTCAATAGATTTAATCAACTTTCAGAACGAACGCCCACCATTTTTGGCATCTAAATATCTGACTGAAAAGTCTCCTTGAAGCCCCTTGTATGGAAGAGATATCAATAAAGCCCTCCCTTTAAAAGAGATAGGAATTCAGATTTGAATTCCACTTTGTCCTCAAGGACCAGGATTGGCAACACGTGGGGGCAGCAGGTGAGCAAAGCGCAGCCGGGGCAGGTGCTGGGAGCCACAGTGTTTCTGTTCAGCTCCTAGGTCACAGCATCTTTCATCCCTTTGACTACACTAATCTGATAGAGGACATGCAATCTAAAACAATGCCACCACAAGGCTTCCCCCTACTTCTAGTAAGAAAAGAGATGAAAATTGCTCTGTAAAACTGAGGAGTGAGTGTCTGTGTCAACAGTGACCAACTGTTGACAGGGTTGACTCAACTCTGCTGAGTTTCCAAATACATTTTCAAGGCTGAAAAGCCTGAAGAGTTGACTTGGGTCTTGAGACACAACACTGGCCTTTTACACGCACTGGGCAGAAAACATGTGGGCAGAATCATTCACCTGTGCGAATCCA
Source organism: Phainopepla nitens (assembly GCA_013400175.1). Taxonomy (NCBI): domain Eukaryota; kingdom Metazoa; phylum Chordata; class Aves; order Passeriformes; family Bombycillidae; genus Phainopepla; species Phainopepla nitens. The sequence goes on along the minus strand of VXBQ01007007.1, from coordinate 565,000 downwards.
TTACCTCCAGTTTAAGCTCAAGACACCATCTAGATACTGCTTTGCTTCATACCGTGCCCCTCTGGAGAGCTGCACAGTTACAGCCAAGCCACGGGATTTGCATGAAGTGGGGCCCACCACTGCTCAGGGAAGCCCATGGCTGGCTCCGGCGTTCCACAGCTGCCCACACCAGCCACCCCTGCCCATGGCTGCTGCTGTGCAGGGCTCAGCCCCTCGGCAGCCATCACACCTCTGACCATCTCTGTAGAGAGCCTGCACACCATCTCAACTCCCTTCTTCTTCCCTTCACCATCCAAACAAAAAGTTACATGTTTTTGTGCATTTGCTCAATGCTTATAGAGCAATCTAAAAATGAACATACAGCTTTTGTATGACACTGTTGAGGAGACCTAAAGAATACTATAATTAAAAAGTAAGAAAAAGTGAAGCCCCTTAGCAAGTGCAGTACCTGTTTACAGCTGCAGTTACCCAAGGACAGATCTGTAGAGCAAGGCTGAATGATTCAGAACAATCATAGCAAAAGTTGGTACTATGTAGAATGCAGAGTTTTCATTTATGAAAACTTACAAATTTCAAATAGTTACTCATTGCTTTAAAACTACTACACACAAGTTTTCAACAAGAAACAAGAATTTGTTTTAGATATATTGCTAGGAAATCCATGTGTTTACTATTTTTTAATACTATGGTGGAGGACTTGACACAAATGTTTAAATGAACAAGAACTGGTACACAACAGAAATATACATGATGATACACTTCATTTAATGCTACATTTTGGCAAGAACAAGTGTATTATTACTTCTTTGAGAAATGTCTTGCTTAGTCAAGCAGAAGTAGCTCCCATGTGGGAGAGCAAGGACTATTATGTTACATGGTTTTACTGGAGATAATTCTTTACTAAACCAATCAGACCACATAATAACAGCATTTTAACACCAACTACAGGCCCTTAGAGACTAGTTTGTGTGTGGCCTAAATTTCATAGGCTTCTTTACAACAGATGTGTTGGATGAGGGTAGAGTTACTTCATATATTAACTTGTGTGTTCCTTAGGTAAAACAGCAAAACGAGTTTAAATTCTGCTTCTTACACATTCTTCTTACAGAAAGTGTGTGCCTTGTGCAAAGAGATGATAAATATGAAATCAAAAAAAACACTGCAATTACAATTGAATGGACAGTTTCTAAATCTCACTGGTAGTACTGACGGTCTCTTCAAGATGTGTCAATGATATCTTTTCAGCTCACGTGTAAGAATAAGCAGCTGTATGTTTAAGAATGCCAAGGTACAAACAACTGTGCAACCAAGTCCAAAAGTTGTAAAAGGGTGACTATTTATATATCTAATAATTTCTCTTTGTTCTATAATAATATGCAAACATAGAATCTGTACTTTTGTAGGAGCATAAATTAAAACAAAATCCTAAAAACTTTGCTCTCCAACAGACGCTAGAAAACTCCCATTAGCTGAAACATACCAGTTTAGGATTAAACAGGAAATAATCAGCTTTATGCCAAAGGAAGGGCCTCACCCTACAACTTTTTATTTATAAAACACTGAATTGATGGAAAGCCATTTCCTAAATCTGATCCACAGTAAAGTTATTGCTCCATCCAAAACAGGAAGGGTGAAGTTTATCTACAAAAGACTCTATGTTAATTGTCTTGTTAAAAATGCTTTAAATAATTTTCAGTTACATCCATTGACCATAAAGGAAAGTGATATTCATTTAAGCTTCAGCAAATGAGCTGTATATTAACAGCAAGAATAAAATGACAAGCCACTCTTTCTCCTCATAAAAACAAACAAATGAAATGTACAGTAGTTCAAAATCCACACAGATTGACTGTGTTGAAGTCAAGATCAAAAATGATGCATTTGATTATACCCAAAGCTGACTTGTGATGACTTAGTTTTCCCTCAATAAAAGTCATCCCACTTTCAATTTCAACAAATATCCTCAGCTACAAATATTCCCAGATTCAACAGCATTCTGCATTAAGCGGGCTCATTTTTGTTAATGGGCAAGACAGCATTTTATCCTGAGCATTTTATTTTGTGGATTGCCTGTGTTTTCTCCAATTGCACAATGAAAATAAGCCGTAATAGAAAAAAACAAACAAACAATCAAAAAAATCCCTTTCTTTCCTATTAAGTGCAACTCTGAGCAGATTAATAGCACAATTAACTGGCAGCACCATTGCCTAATACAAATTCAAAGCTGATAGATCTATGAGTTTAAGAACCAATCCTTACAAGAGAAGATTTCCTCCCCATCACTATACAAAGAACAACTTAATTTTTTTTTCTTAATGGTTAAAAATATGCTAAAGCAAATTTGAAATTGCATCCCAAAGTGTAAGCTTTTTCATCATATATGCAGCATAAAGAAAATACTACACAAAACAAGTAAACTACTGTATGGAATGGACAGCTTTTCAGAAACGAAAAGCAACAGCTGCAAGAAGAAAAACAATTACTTCGATTACCAACATTTTATGGCTTAGTTTATGTTAAACCTTACTGCTTCTGAAGGTTTAGAATTACTTCACACATTATATTAGCCTCACAAATCAGTTTTATTCGTGCCCCAACAATGAATCAAATTTTTTTTAAGTCCAAGTCACTGTCCTGCCTTTACCCTTGAAATAGTCACTCATCATTTACTTCAAGTACTCATTTCAAATCTAAAACCAAATAAACAAAAAAGTAAATTATTTTGGAAGACTTCTCTAACCTTTCCTTAGCTTGTGGATAGATATATTTTTCCACATGCAGCTGTGACGGCTGAAAAGGCTATTCCCCTTCCCAGCTGTCAGCATCCCTATGCCAGAAACCATTACCCCACTTGTTTGTGAGCCAGTAATATACAGGACTACTCCCAAAAGGAATTCTTAGGCAAAACCAGCCTTATCAGGTCACATGCTAGGACATCACTTGGGCTGAAGAGAACAATCACCTACCCTATGGATGGTGATTGTATGGAGCAGCTATGGATGACATCTAAAGGGGATGTTTCTCTATAGCTTTACACTAGTGTGTCCACCCTGAGCTAATCTGGAAACACTCACAGAACTTCCACCTAATCCAGACAGACAAAGCACACAGGATCTGTGTTTAAATGTTTGCATATCTTAGTATGTAACTTCAGTCAAATACAAAATATATACAGAAATAGAATATGAAGCTGGCACAATGGCTGGGGCTGGAGCAGGTCAAAGATCCTGTTTGAGGAAGCCTCATTTCTTACTGCAAGTACGTTCATTCCTCCTGTGTTTTAGCATTCAACACAGAAACTCTCTCTCCTTCTAAATCTGTTCCCACAATTCTAGTTATTTCCACATCACTTTGGAAGCAGAAATCTGATCCAAAAATTGGTTAAATCAGAAAGCATGTCTCTCCCTAAAGAGAAAGCCACAAAGAGTAGAGATTGTCTTTTATGGCTAGTAAATCATATGTCTTAGGGCAGCAATTACCAACTGTGGTTCCAAGGGAATGCAGTACAAGTTCTGCATTTACTGAGTGGATGTATCACTGACTGTATCCCACAGTACTTGGAATTAATTATTCTATAAGTTTGGGTTACAGTCATAAGTAATACTGAAGAATTACAGTGATTAGCTGGTTCCAAAGAGCTTGGAAATCACTGGTCTTTTTCATTGTGAAAAACAAGCCCATTTTGTACTTAAAAACATCTTCTACAAACACCAGCTTTCTACAATCTCTTTTCAAGCTCTTCTTAATGAGATAGTTATGCAAGGCTGCAGCATTTCAGCACAAGAACTGTTACCTATCAAACTCACTAAAGGAATGTCTGCTCTATTCAATCCAGCGTCACTGAACATTTTCCAGAAGTTGTCTGATGGGGTGGGTGAATTGACAGAGGACAGACTGGGAGCAAACTTGGCAAGACATGTGAACACACTCACGACTTTTTAAGTGTGTGCTAGTCTTCAGATTCTGGCAGACACTGAAAAGCTTTGATTCCTTTCAAGTGTGGCTTCAGTATGTCTTATAAAAAGAGAGAAGAAACTGGGATCGTCAAATACTGTTCTGTGCTGGGGTTTCTTTTTGAGAGCCTTAGCTCTGAATTTTTCAGACTGCTTAGACCAGCTTTGTGATCTCTGACACCTGCAAATTTTGGTAGCAGCATGATGCAGAAAATCCACCAAGTCAAAAAGTAAAAGAGATATTTCCAGTACTCATGAGATAAAACTCAGAATCACAGAATCATTGAGGTTGACCTTTAAGACCTCTGAGACTGAGTCCAGCTGTAAACATAACACTGCTGACTGCACCACTAAACCTTGCTCCTAAGTGCCACATCTACACATCTTTCAAATACTACCATGGATAGTGATTCCAACACTCTACTGGGCACCCTCTTCCCATGTTTGACAACCGTTTTGGTGAATTTTTCCTAATATCAAATGCAAATCTTCTCTGGTGCAACTTGGGGCCATTTCCTCTTGTTCTGTTGCTTGCTACCTGTGAGAAGAGACTGATTCCTACCTGGCTACAACCTCCTTTCAGGCAATTGTAGAGAGTGATAAGGTGCCTCCTGAGCCCCCTTTTCTCCAGGACAAGCCCCCCCAGCCCCCTCAGCTGCTCCTCATAAAAGCAGAGTTTCAGCCCCTTCACCAGCTCTGTTGCCCTTCACTGGACATGCTCTAGCCCCTCAGTGCCCTTGCTGTAGTGAGGGGCCCAGAACTGGACACAGGATTCGCCTCACCAGTGCCCAGTACAGGAGGACAATCACTGCCCTGGTCCTGCCAGACACTCTAATGCTGACACAAGGATGCAAGCAGTCTAGACTCAAGTCTTCTTGGATTTACTTCATGAAATGTCCTATTTACTCCAGCTATAAACAGGGAGGCTGATTATGGTAGCAGTATTTGTTTAGTACTAACAACAGTAAAGCATCATGTAAATTAACAAGTCAATGAAAAAAAAAAGCTAGAACAAACTAGCAGCTGCCCTCAAACTGTGTCACAGGTTACAGATTTGTTGAGTATCACCAGCAGCATTATGAATTATAGTCACTTTGGAGATACAACAAGTTCTGCCTCTGGCCAATACTCCAATGTGTAGAGCTTCACTTTGGTAAATCACACAGACAACTGAAGGTATGGGGGACTTGTCTAACTAAACACTTCATCCAATTTCAAATTAGCATGTTGACAATTTGAAGGGATCCCCAAATAATTAGAAAATCTATCAAAAATCTGCAAAGATACTTACTTTGCCATTTTAATCTTAACTTTTAGACAGACATAGGATATAGTGTGAATAGTCTAAAACTCACTTTACAGTGACACCAAACTAAGTAATTTCAAGTCGAACAGCTGAAATTAGGGGAAAGATTAAGGTAATAAGGAGGTAATACAAAAGAAGATCTAATCTAGAAAATGAAACTGGAAACCATTGAACTGCAAATGAAAATATTTACTGAATAAAACATATTGTTACAACATAAACTTTTTATGCCTAATCTCTAAACAGAATAATAGCTGCTACTGATAAAGTCTACTGATGTTGGATTGATACAGTGTGTTTTGGATGAGAACAGCATGGAAAGAGAGCAGTGAAGTCTCTTTTGATAAGCAGAACTAAACAGTTTACTGCCTAAGATAAAGACAGGTTGCTAAAGGTCAAACACTTCAATGCAATAGCCAAAAGAAACAGTACCATACCATTTACCTTTTAACCTTACTTCATACAAAATTACCACGTGTTCAAAGATACAGAATACACAGAGGTTATTCATATAAACATATCCTGAAAAATAAGGCATTCCTTCCTTCACATAGTTTTCCAGAATTTAAAAAAAAAAAACCAACCAAAACCAACAAAAAAACCCACAAAATAAAACCACCAACAAAACAAAACACAAACACCCCCCCATAACACCAAAAAAACTCTGACAAACAGCTGAAAAAAACCCCAACTAAACACAAACAAACAAAAAACAAAAAACCAAAAAAAAAAAAAACAAACCACAAGACAAAAAAAACCTGAACAGCTCATGCTAATAAAGACTGAACTATACTGTCTGGAATCAGAATTAGATTAGGAAAAAAATATTTAATTATTTAGACCAGAGCAAGCCAAATTAAATAAAAAACAACAATGAAAATGAATGACATTTTCTCATTTAAATGAGCAAGTCCAGAGGGCTTGTTGTTCCTTTAAAATCACATAAAGATATAAACATTGCAGACTTTCTTTTTTTAAACCAGCTAGCAAGGAACTTTGCTATTTCAACAATAAGTGTACACAAAGAATTAATTTACATAGTAAACAAAGAATTATTTAATTTATTTATGTATTTAAGGGTACCATGGACTGTGTGAACAGCAACTGTTCAAGTGAAAAAAAATTTGCCTTCTCTAGGCTAAGTCAACAGCTTACAGTCTTGATGAAGAAAACACAACTAACACTTTACATTTGTTGTCTGCAATGCAGCTAAACCTGATTTTAGAACTATTGCTTAGTTTTAGCATAATCAGTTTGCTCTATATTATTTTAACTCAGTATTCATTTTTTTCACTTGTTTACCTCCTTTCTCTTAGTTCATCAGTGCTCAGCAAACTGCACTGTGGACAAAGTCAAATCATTCTTCCTGCTCCACAGACCCTGCAGTTGGCCAATAAATACCTAACAAAGGAAGCACCACCATCTCCGAGTACCTTCACTTCTCCCATAATTTCATCTGAGTCCTCCCCATCCCCATAGCAAGTATTTACTCAAGCTCTCATATAACCTTAGCACCCTGAAAAACCAAAAATTCATTGAAAAATATTTTAAGTCAATTGAATTATGTGAGCATCTTCGTATCACCTCGTGACAGAAATGCCTTTACATTTCCTGCACTTTTGCCAAACAGGAAAATATAAACAAAAGGTACATTCCATAACTGCATGGAAACATTATCTAAAGAATGGAAACACTGCCCACTGTGTGTGTGATGTACATATGCACACATGTGAGCTTTAATGTATTAACGAGCTTTAATGTAATGCTTTCAGAGCTTTAATGTAATATGTAATACAGCAGCTTTAAGGAATACAGTAAAAATCTACTTGCTTACTAGTTACACCTACCTGCTGAGTGACACACAGTGAACCAACTGCAAACATACCAACAGAAGATTCTATCCATACACCCATAAAACCTTACCTGACACCAGACACTGAGTATTTATACTCAGGTAACATGCTAAATGTCCTTGCTTATTTTAAAAATCTTAGTTGAGCCACACAGACAAAACCAAGCTCAGCACTTTATCCCCAACAGACCTCTGCATATCTCAATATAACTCCTCAGCAATATGCACATATGTTTTGTTAGGAATACTTAGAACAACCTTTACAGTAGATGAGGTACTTCTCTTTGGAATCACTGCTCTGGCTGCTTACTGTGACACGAGTAACACCTACACACATTAAATAGCTTCAGAGCCAGCTCAATATAATGACACATGCTTTTCTGGGTAGCAAAAAGTCCATCCTGCTTAAAGTAGAAAGGAACACTCCTAAAGTACAGGGTTTTTTAGTAACTTATCTGGGTCATGAGACACCAGATAATTACTTGCTTATCTCTGCTTCTGATTTTAGCAAAAATATAGGTTGCAAGAAATCTCCTTCCATATGAACATTAGAAAAAGGAAAACTGTACAGTGATGCCTAAGAGTAAATTTGACAAAAACTATGAGAAGCATTAAAAAATTTTGTCAGGGCATTTTTGAGTTATAGCTAGACCTACACTTGGGTAAGCAGATTAATAATTTCATTAAAAACTCATTTTTACACTAAGTTACATTACATTTACTTTCTAGTTGATGACAAATACAGTAAACTGAACCAAACAGACAACAGAACAACAGCAGTGAATGGCATGTTTATCAAATTTTTCAGCAAGCAATTTCAGGTACTTGATGCAGTAACGCTGCATTTCCTGCCTTACAATTGTAGCTTCCTGCAGACACCTCAAGGGCATCCAGAGAGGAAGACACCAAGCTGGAAGCACCTGACTGCTCCCCGCTTGTTTCTGGCACCAGAAATAGCAGCAGGTTTTCTTGCATGATGTAGCGTCTCCACCCTCCAGCCAGGGAGAAACTCCACTGCGTTTGCCCACGGGCTTTAGAGCTCCTGTGGAATTAATTCCCATCTCCACCCATGTTCCCCATCTCGTTCGTTCTCCCACCCTCTTGGCTGCAGTTCCTGATCTTGGCAAAAATCTTTTTTTTTTTTGCCTGCAAGTCCAGTCCCACCCTTGTTCATTGCTTCCCACACTCAGTTACTAACCCTACCTCTCCTGTCACCATAAATCCTTTCGTCTCTTCCAGATATCCTCCATCCTCCAATTCCAAGGTCATCTCATTCCTCAGCTAGAAATAGTTCCAAGAACTTAGGGGCCAGCTTGTTTCACAATAAATCAAAGTCTGGCTCCAAAAGGCCAGGTGAAAGGGGCTGTTTTGAGGGTATCTAGCAAGGCACCAGTGCTCCAAGTGAGTTAATTCTCGAAAATATGTATAACCAATCCTGTCAGTGTTAGAAGATGGTGGGGTGTCTTAAAGGAGGATGACAGTTCTGGTCATGGCAGGTTTAGAAAATGAACAAAAACTTTTTAAAGTTTTACCTTCCCTATGGTAAGAATAAACAGTTACTGTGCAAATATCATCAAAGACTACAGCTTTCTAGAGATTTCTGCCAGATGATTAAATAACTGTGTCTAAAGCTGTACTTTCAAGATACTGAATGTTCAGAGGCAGTAGTGGCTTGACACACAACACAGAGTGGCTACTCCCTTGTAGCAGCAGGCACATTTAAGGAAGCACACTGTGTTTAAGAGAACTAGTTAAGTAAGTGTATGCAAATTTTTCTTTCTTTTTCTTGATCTGATTCATGGTCGGGCCCCACAAAGACTACTCTGCCAGCACAGGGAACAATACAGGGATGAAATTCCTCAAACTATGGTTGCCACCAAACTCTTTGTAACGTGCAGCTGAAGTCTGCACTACTACACAGGCTGGTTTTGACCGCAGCACTTGCTTAAGAGGACTTCTTGATGTATAATGGGATGCAATCACAATATAGCCTCCACTGGAACTTGTACCGCTTCTGTTACTGCCTATTTTCACAAAGTTTGTAACAACTAATCATCTTGGTTTATGCCTAAATTGAATTTAGTTGAAATCAGACAATAGAACCGAAAGATACACACCACAGATACTGAGATTGCACAAGATAGTTTCTCCAGGAAGCAAAGTGAAGAAGAAACATAATAAAATGGGCAAATTTCCAGCTGGAGATGATCACTGAAAAGCTTGTGTCAGCATATCTTAACCTATTTATGATTTTGTGTTTAAAAATGCTTATGTGGATTTTTTTTTAATTTAGGTAGCATGTGACCAAAAAAGTTAATATATAAATTATTTACTATACTAAGGTGGTGAACTGCTTGTGAGGTGTGTAATTATGGTCAAGTAAGCACACACAGTACCCACGTAAGCAGAACATTTCTTGTTGTAATGAAACCAAGTATTTAAGCTATCTGGAGTAAGGAGAAGGGGAAAGATTGCTAAAAAACAAATTAAACCATGGAGAAACAGTATCAAACTCATCTGTTACAGGTTATTAGTGTCATTCAGAGCAGTACTTGAAGTTCAATAGTTCAGAAAATTAATGTATGAACACTTCTCAAGAAGCGTGAGAAGATAAAGAACCAGGAACAACCCATGACCCCCTCAATTTGGTCAGTATTCACTTTCTGTGGTTTTTTTTTTTCAAGTCAGGCTGACTCTATTAGCCTTTCCAAGTTCAAAGTAGCAAGGTAAAACAGGCACACCATAAACTATGTCTTGTGGGGAATCTTGGCCCTTGATTTTCTGCCATATTTTGTGAAGCATGCCATTGCGATATCCATACAAGTGTATGTCCAGACAACCACTGAAGACTCAAATCACCACACCAATGCAAATAAGAGTGAAACAAAACAGGAAAGTGATCTCTTGTGGGTCGGCAATAAATGGCAATGCATTAGTTACTTATACCCCAACATAAAAATTTAATGTTTTCATAACTTTAACTTAAAGAAGTAGCACATGCATAAGCAATTTATGCAACTATAAACTTCTTCCCCACATAATTTAGGAAATTAAACTTTTAGAAAAGTTCCCAATTCTGATGCCTTTTAGAACTGCAATATTATCTTGTATTTTAAAGGTCTGAGAAAATGAATAGGTATCATTTACCCATCTTCAAAACATAGAGTTTAACCTACTCAATGGAACAACTGCCAAAAGAAAGAAGACATCAGGCTAGGTGAGACACTGAGATACAGCAAAAAATTTAAGAACCAGGTGACAAACATAACTTGTCACCAAAATGTCTTTGGTCACAGATGATCCTATATTTATACATGAGTTAGTGTTGTATATAAATCAGATCACAAATGGATTAGAGGATCAAACTACAAGCACCAGGAAAGCTGTCATGTACAAAACAAGCTTCTGTTGTATAAAGAACAGTCTGTAGAAGTCACACAAAGCCCCAAAACACTGTAGATTCACACTTCAGCAGATTTTCCCTACCTACCAGTTTTGTGATGTCTCTTCTGTTGCTGTCTATTTCAACCTCCTGAGGCCTGAAAGTATGTGTCAGTGCAGGAGAAATGGAAATGAGCTTCCATGCCAAGTCCTTCCTGTCACCTACCCTCCTGCCACTACCTTTCATTTGCCACTTTCAATGGGTTTTCACATGCTTGCTCAGTTACCACCATCCCATACGGCTTTATGAAACTTTTCTTCATGACACTGTTCTCTGTTTGCCCTATATATATCTTGCTTTAAGCACCACCTGGACTCCTGTATCCTCTCTAAGTCTTTCAGAAGATCAATGCTCAGACTGTATCAGGAATACTGACACAGCTAATACATAATCAGTGTTTGGGGGATAGAGATGCTAGACAGTAGTTCTTTGAGCTTGGGCCATTTCTGGGTGAATTTAAATTTCTAGACCTAATTACTAGGCATACAGGACTGATTCTGTTCTTACTCCATTTCAATCCAGGAAGCAGCAAGTTTCCCTAGTTACAATGCTGAAGAGACAGTAGGTTGTAAGAATAAAAAATACTTAAAACCTTAATCCTCAGTGCATTGAGCCTACTAAGAGATAATTTTACGTTTAATCCTAAAAACAGTTCAAAAATAAAAACCACTACTGCTCTAACCTACTTCTTAAATCCATCAATGCCCTTCTGTTAAAGCAAGAATAAGCTGGAGACCAAGTTGGAGAGAAGGATCTATCCTCTGAATTAAATCCAAATTATTAAAACCAACAACAAAAGCCCACCATTAAAAAAAAAAACAAACAAAAAACCCAAAAAAAAAACCAAAAAAAAAAAAAAACCCAATCCACAGAAACAATAACCCTCACTCCCACAGAAACTACCGCCTTTATCAAGGCTCAGACGATTCATTTCTGGTTTTATCCTTCATCATTCCCAGGAGGTTTGCCAGTTCAATTCTGCTTATCCTTCCAAGCATCTCAATTTTTGACAGTTTTTTCAGTAGGCAATTTCTCAAAATTAATTCCTAATTATATATCAAGGCCCACACATTTTTAGTGAGTTTCTTCTCTTCTTAACATCTTTTCCAATCCTGTTGACACTCATCATCTCTTGAAACTAACCTTTCTTCTTTCCAGCCCACTCACTATTATAGTTTCCAAGTCTTTCATCCTGTTTCTGCTCTTCGGGTTTCTCACAACAGACTCAGAAATTTTAAGTGAAACAATCACTACCAGCTTTTAACTGAAAAAATGCTATTTAATTAATAACTCTTTAGATTTTCACTTTATCTGACAGAGAAGTTGACCTTGTCTTTCAGATTTGAACAATCTTTTTTCATGTTTCTTTTGGTTTATCAAGTCCCTAATTACTAGCCCTCTCCCATTTAAGACTTCCAGAGATCTGCCACCAAATTGTAACACCTGTAACCAATGTCCTTTAAGAATGTCTGTAAGCAAACAATCCTCTGAGATTTTGCAGTCTGCAGTGCTCCTTGATCACATAATGAAGTGCCACTACATCAAAAACTCTACATTTGTCAATGGGTAGAATAGCCAGCATTTGGCAACTTCAAAATAATGTGATCAGCACAGGCCTAAAATTGTTTACATGAAAAAACATAAGGCAAACATGATCTTCAATATATGATGGTAAAAGCTAAAGGTGAGTTACATTTAATTCAAACCTCTCTAAGAAATACCCCACTGTTACTGGATAAATGCATACATTTCTGGTATTAAATTCTCTTATAAGTATTTCCCTATGAGTGTTGCATATTAAATAACACTTTTTATCAGCTTTCCAATGAAAAAAGCTGCTGGCAAAAATCTGAAATGTGATAATATATTTCCTTATTAAACCATACCTTCGGGTGCTGAGTAAAATGAGTTGCACTGCTTTTGCATATGCAGCAGTTTGTAATTATGAACACAGCAGTGCACACCAAATAACCCATTGATGTCCACAGAAAGGGAAAAGAACACAGCTGAACAAATGGAAAGTGCAGGATTACAACTCCTAAAGCACAGTGGCCCAAACACACGAAAAGGAAAGTAGCTAAAATTTTTGTGTCCTTTTACAAGTTTCCTGCTTTAAATAAATGTATTTGTAAGGAGAATAAAAGATACAATGAAGAAACTGACCAAAAGTTTTCATATTCTCCATCTTGTGGTTTCACAAACATGAAAACACGGATTTCTAACAAATAGGTCATATTTGCAAAATTGAAAGACCACGGCACAAAAAAACAAACAAACAAACAAAAACACCCCAACAAAAACACCCCAACAACAAAACCAAAATAAAACAAACAAGGCAAGCATGAAATATAGAGATCAAATAAGCATTACAATGTGACTGATTTGATTTTGTAATGGTAAAAAGGAAGTCTAGAATAAATACTATAATATAGTAGAAATATTAGCAGGTCAGAATTAATATGAAAGAAAAGATGCCTATGTAGAAAGAAATAAATCACTTGACTTTTATACATAAGGAGAGAGATACTGATACAAGGAAACTAATAAACCACATAGGCAGATGATATAATTAAGTAAGAGAGTTATCATCAGTTTTTCTGAGAAGCTTAAGGCAAAATAACAAAACCTGACACAAATGTTTTCCTGATTAGGAAAAAATAAATTAACACACTTAATTACAACTTACATTTAAGTAAAAGAAACATAAGCTCAGATGAGGCATGATACATGCTATGCTCCCAGCCAAATTAGACTGATGATGATGAGTCCATCGTTAAGGCCTTGTCAGTGTGTATTAAGTACAGAAGGTTTGAAGGACAACAGCAAAGCTAGGAAGGAGTGAAACTCTACAGCTTCCCCATCTTTTGCTCTCATCTGGCCTCTTACTCTTGTCTGGTCTACTCCTGTCAGAAACAAAGTATGTCTGACCTCATCCACAACCAGAAATAATCCTTTAATGTGTTTTTAGCTACTGTTCTAGTTTCCTCAGCTTCCCTTAACTCACCTACTTCTTACCTTATATTTAAATTAGGGGATTTTTTCCAACTTAGATAATTTTGCCTGAAATGAGCAACAGCACAAGAAGACCAACAAGCTAATCTAAGGCAACAGTAACCAGTTTCCCTGGCTCAGCTGAAGTGAGTTTTTCAAAAGAAAAGGTACATCCATGGCCAGCTCTGACATCCTCCTTCATTCCTTCCTGGATTCCCATTACTCCAATTTATTAATTTACTTATTTTACTAAAACTGGTAGAACTTAAGACTCTTAATCTGTCACATCCAAGTCTTACCAAATTTTCCAATGCATTTACCATGAGCTTATACCTAGTCAAGATGCAGAAGCTACTTCATGTTTACATCCTCTTTCACCTTTATACTGTTGAAGAACTGTGAAACAGTTTTGCTTGAAGCAAAACAAAACTAGCAAAGGACACAGGAGGGGGTGGGGGCAGGGAGGAAGGCATACAGTAAGCTCCCATACACTACACAAACTGTGTAACAGAAATGCTTGTATAATTTTCTTTATGTTTTGTTGATATTAAAACCAACATTTTCTTAACAGTCCTTTCAGTGTAAAGTATCACTTTGTGAGAGGTCAGTCTTCTCTCAGAGCAACATCTCCAGAGAACAGAGTCCCATTTACAAGTGTTAAGTACACACAAAGACAATTCAGCTATTGCTATAAAGATCTTACCAGAACAAGAGCTATGACAAAGAAGGGGAACAAGAAACGATTCTTCTCAAACTATACACACACACACTTCAACTGCCAAAACCTGTTTTTCTTACTTAATTGTAACTTCTAGGTCAGAGATGTCAGTAATTTACCTAAAAAAGAAAAGGAGTTAGACAGCAGATCTAGAAACAGAATTTGGACAGCCTGGACCTAGACACACCCCCATTGTTCCTTCCTTCTATGCACCATAGCTATGAAGTTTCAAACACAAGCCTTAGGAAGTGCTCTGATTTTCAGCACCTTCCAGCAAAAAGGCTGTCCCATTAGGGTAACAGTTCATTAATACTACTGAGGACTCCTAATAAGCAATATTAATTTAGAATGTCAACTAAAGAAGCAATTAAACTAAAACATTAAAGAGTATTGTTCTGCTGAACATTTAAAAACATTGGTGAACTGAAAGCACACAGTCAGCCAGTGATTCCATTAAGAATAAGAAAGCATTCATGAATGTATTAATTCCTGTACTTAATTAATTCCTTAGAAGCAAGAACTTTGTGGTACTAGCCAAATTGAGACAAACTCACAGGTTTGACTCTTCTGCCGGAATCAAGGAGTATACATGGTAAAACTGTCATTTGGTAAAATTTGTCTTCAGAAAAGAACAAATTTTCAGAGGTAATATATGTCACTCCAACTTGAATATGCAACATGTAAGGAAAGTGGACACATAATAATGGACTAATTAAAACAGTGTTACAGACTTGATGTCTAGACAAGATAAGACATTTCAAGAATCCTGGCTACCCCTGCTCATGAAGGAAGAACAGAGATAGCCTTTTGTGCAACACTGATGCTGAATAGCTCCAATTATGAATTTAACACCAGGGACATATTTGTCATCACTTCCGAAAAAAACCACCGCACTTCAGCACATTACATGCTAAAAGCATAAGCCAATCCTTAACTATATAAAACCAGAAACTAAACAACTCCAAAATACTACCTTAATACATTCTATTAAATGCAAAGGTATTTAAAAAGTGCATGAAATCATTACATGAGCAAAGTATAGACATTCATTGATCTTGACATCCAGACGCAAAATTCACTACTACTGTGTTTTCAAGTAACCCGACCAATCTTTTAAGCATCTGTTTAATGAGCTTCTACCTCACCATGCTCAGACAAATACCATTTAACAGCTTAATTCAAAACCGTAAAAGCAATGAAAAGAGAGAAATGCATGTTCAAAGATCTAAGGAAACACCTAACTTCAAAAAGAAAAACCCAACCAATGAAAAAACATCCCAACTCAGAAAGCTAATTATCTCAGTATTCTATTTTTTAAAAAAAGGTCTCCAAAGCTTTTTATTATAGATAGAACATTAAAAAACACGTCATGGGATATACTAAAATATGAGACACACATTAATGCTGCTGAATTTCCACTCCATGCAGAAGCACAAAGATTGAAAAGACTGTGCACCTAGATGGAAGGGAACAGTTACTGCAAAAGTGCCAGAAAAAAGTGCCTATTCTTCCAATCGTGAAGTGTCAGAGCCAGAGGGTTCTAGGAAATCAACCCTTCCCTGAGAGCAGCAGAGCCCACTCCCAGTGGAGCAGCTCCCAAAAGCAGAGGACCACATCAAGCAGCTGGGATCCTGCAGTTCAAGAATGCAGACAGAAAGCTGCCAAGAGAAGAAGTGAGCAGAAACCGTGTCCTTGGTGGAAAGAAACCCTGTTCTACAATGTGACGGCAGCTGAGCTCAAGACAAAGAGCTCAAGACACTGGAAGAGGCTGCCCAGGAAAACAGCAGAGCCTCCTTCACTGCAAATACACAGGGCCCAATTTGACATAGCCCTGGAATGACCTGATCTAAGGCCCTGTTTCAAGTCCTATGCAGCCTAGGTGTTTCCACAGCAATGTCACTATGCCTGTTGTTTCAAAGACAAGACCAAAAATGTCCAGGCTCTGCAGTCCCAGTTCAGAAATGTTTCCAAGCATCTGTGCATCTGCAATGATATCCTTCCTTTCCAAATAATATTGGCACACTTCAAATGAAATATATACTTCAAAGTTTTTCTAGTTTGGGAGCGACACAGATAATTCTTGGCTCTGTTTAAACAGTGTCTGGATTTTTCCAAGTCTTCATCCCTGAGCAGAACTTCTAGTTTCCTTTCTTTGTGTCAGCTTCAGTTAATATTTGCAAAGCAACTGCAGACTCCTAAAAGATAGTCACTATATAGCAAACAGGAACTAACCCTTGGTTTGACACATTTTGCCCTGTCATCATCAGCACACAAAGAACTTACGCTTTTCTTCAAATGACATGATTTTACATGAATGTTCACAGTAAATCCCCCATCAAATAAATAATACACAACTATTTTCTTGATGAGCCAGGGTGATCATCTACAATCACGCTTCATTTAAAATTCTGAAATTGGCAATTGTGTGATTGTAGCTTAGAGAAAAGGCAGAGGCAACTTTACAAAAGAGTGATGCGAGCGATACGCAAGATGGACTAATTTAAAACAGAACACCTGTATGAATATTTCATTCAATTGCTCAAGGGATATTTTTGCTTGTTTTTCTTAAGAGAAAAAACAGACTATATCACAGGCTGCCACCTCCCTCCAGCCCAGGGCATCAGACTGCCTGCTTCTCTGCTGCACAGCAATGGATTTGCTCATTGCAACACTGTGCATGTTCTGTCAGCACAGTTTTTTGCCTCTGGGTTTTCCTGAAAGAGTATCATCCTATGAAGTAAAAGTACATATTTGGAAAATTTTGCCCCTTTTCCAGTTTAGAGCTTTGGAGACAAATGGATATGGAGAGGGCAAAGCAAAGAAGGCTTTACCAGGAGTCTGGAACAGCCAATAAATACTTGGCAATCAGGATGAGAAAAAATATGAACCAAAAAGCAAACATCATTAGATCTGGTGCTCCAAGAGAAAGAAAATTTAGGAGACAGGAGTAGGAGAGGTTCAATGGGTCCAACCTCAGTTCCTCAAACTCAGCTGGGCCCCCACCAATTCTTTAACACATATCCAGTGGCACATGCCCTGTCTGACTTCATTTCTTACTTTAAGGTATTTTTAAAGATATCTTACTATTTTAAGGTATTTAAAGTACCTTAATAGCTGTCTAGTGCATACTGAAAAACAACCTCTTGAAAATCTTGCTTTGCAGAAGGATTACAGCTTCACTGTTCTTGGAGCATAAGTCTTTGCAATAAGCATTTTATTTTAGGAATCCTTCCGCAAAATTACATTCCAGAAATACTACATTAAACACTTGAATGAAATTTAACTGAAAAGAAGTCCATAAAACCAAATCATTTTTCTGCTATTACTTGAGTCTTCAAGACAAATAATCAGAAACTATGAAAAAGCTCTCTTATAAAAGTACTAGCTTACAGTTCACTTTATAGATTTAAATGTTAAACTGAATTTACTTTTAGATGTTGAAAACTCAAAGTAAACAGAACAGTGTAAAAATTTCTATAGACTGATTCCATACATAGTAGGAAGATTCACAATATTTTATTATGGTGACTCATTATGATTCATGAAGATTACAAAATTCATCAGGTGGATCATAATATTTTTTTTTAAATCCAGAAAATTTAACTACAGATCCAGAAGTTATTTTTAAGTATTTATGTGAAAAATATGTAGATCATTTTCCAGTCTTAATTTTTAATGATTAAATAAGTATCCTTTCTAATTTTTAATAAATTCACAGTACCTATTTTATAAGAAAATAAGCTTCTTGCTCAGTTCAGTAAAATAATTCTAGAATCTTATTTAAATTCTGCATTAGCTGACAGCTTCAATATTCAAATCAACAACAGGAGAAACTGGTTGTGCAAAATCCAAATCTAAGTTATTCCTCAGGCTTTGCTGAACTAAGTTCCTAAAAGTTTTCTATTTTATAGAACATAGTCTAGATTTCCCTAGAATTAAGTGCAAACTCTACCAAACACAATAGCATTAGAACATGTGGAAAACAATATCTGGGTTTGATGCCAAATTTTCATGCATTTTCTTTATAACCCTGTCCTTAGGACCTATGGAAATTTAACCATAGATTCACCAGCATGAGGCTAACTAATCACAACAGCTATTTTTTAGAAATCTGCTCCCAGCCTGTGTATATTTTTTCAGTTTGTCATTTTTAAAAAGTCCTACACTTATGCATTTGGTCTGAGCTCTTTTAGGCCATTTGTGACCCTGCGATCAGACACGCAGGGATAAACCAACTGCATCATGGCTCTCAGTCACAGCACTCTCTGGTGAACTCCATCCCAGCCAGCCCCTGCACACGTGGAAAAGCTGTGCCCGCCATGAACATCATCATTACACAAAGTCAATATTAACAAAAGGGAAAAAAACCAAACAAAACAACAACAGCAACCAAAATAAAAAAAGGGAACAGTGTTGCAGCTCAGGAAATGGCCTCACAGGGAACTGAACAAAGGCCACTAGAACTAAGAGACAGTCATAGTCTTAGCCTGCAAAACAGCAGTTCTTGCACATAAGTTGCAGAAAGCTACCATTAATTTCCATATGCAGATAAACGCCATGGTTCTTCGGATTAAACAGTTGGAGATGTTACCACATCATCTTGAAAAATCAAATTACATTCATATCACACTCCAAGGAGGAGGAAAAACTAAATCAAGGTAATTTTAGCAGAGCAAACCATTACTGTATTAGTGACTCACCCTTTCAATCTCCTTTGTCTTAGTTGCAATGGCTTTTGAACGACCAAGAAGCTGGCTGTCCTTGTATAATTCTGTACTGTCCGTTAGATTTCCTTCGGCTTCCTCTGTTTGCTCAATGTATAATGGAGCTGAAGATCCAGCCTTAAAAAAAAAAAAGTCAATAAATTCAGTTTTCAGAGGAAACTAAAAACTGCAGTGTGAGGGGGAAAAACCCCAAAAGCCCAAACAGAGTCATCAGAGATATGAATTTGCTCATCAAGACTATTAGTGAAGTATTATTGCTACAATTCTAACATATACAGATATATGGATTGTAAACATGTAGAAAACATGACACAATAAAATCCCCTGTGACACAGCCTTAACTGTGTAAAGGCAATGATGTCAGATAACTCTACCTGCCCAAGAAGAAATTTGTATTTACAACACCAGAAAGCAAGAAAAATCCATAATTAAAATGTGATTAGTCTTCTGGGAAAGAGTAAAAGTAACAAAATCAAAGGTACATAGGCAACAACAAAAAAAAGCTGTCAGGGAGAACTCTTGAAGCATTCAGGGCCACAGGTATATCATTAAAGGAACTGCAATAACTATGGTATAGCAAAAGCAAACGTGTGATTTCAAGATTTCTAGGAACATGAAAAATCAAACTGAAGTACAGACATTGGATAAACTTCCCTCTAAAATTGAAATTAAGATGGTACTCCTACTACAAAGAAAACAGATGGCAGCTCCAAGGAGTTTATATAGAAAATGAAGTCATTTTGGTTTACAGCATTATTTAAATCCAGTATCATGGAACAAATTTATATATTTTTTTTAATAGGATTTGAAAACTGAAGAAGATGAAAACCAGTTTCTAATATTCTATTAAAAACAGAGGTGAAGAATCTTAAGACTTAACTAACATGAAAGAGGAAAGCATTGGACAGAAAAAGGAAGTAAAAAGTTTAAGTAGTCCTGTGAACATACACTCAAACCTTAGCAGCAGCACAAACCATTAAGACTGAATCCCAAATCCTGCTATCCCAGTAAAGAAAGAAATGCCTCAGAGTGAGTGAAGGCTACTACAAAGCTCAGGCAACACAAAGTTCAAGTATTAAGCACTATGTAAGATAAACAGGAAAAAGTTAAGAATTCTTGCAATTCATATGTGACAGCCTACCAATCAAAGTGAGAAGTCCTTTCTTCTAAGGAATGAGACACCTCACCTCCTTCATTAGCATTTCTACAGCCCATTTCTTAGTCAGTAAATCATCTTAGACTGTACCACAATCAACTACAATTGCTTCACTTGGATTCCATATGTTTAATCTTTTTGCCACTGCAATTTTCTCTGAGGCGTGGTGGATGCTTTAAGCAACTCTCCTCCAAGTGGCCCACCCTGTTCTTTCCTCCCTTGCATCACTTTCCCCTCATAAAGAACCACAGTGATATTTCTCTGCTGAATCTCTCAGAAATGTCCATGCATTTATTCTCCTTCATGTGGTATTCATGCTTGGATCAGCTGTTGCTTTTTCTTCTCTCTAACACTTCCTTCCCCTTTTTCTGTTTTTAATTGCTTTTTCCAGCTTATGTATCTATCTAGACCTTCCTGACCACTACTGAGGAGCTGCTCATGCATTCACCCATTACATCAATGGAGAGGACTTGAAAGTTATTTCTCTAACCTAACCCTTACATTCTGCAAGTGGGAATGTGATGCTTCCCAAGACACATTCATTTTCCCTACATTAGTTACAAACAAATAAAAAAAAAAAATCGAACCCGTTAATTGCAAAGGTTAAAACATGACTTTGTGAAGTAGATACTATTTTGCATTTTTTAAGAACGCCTCTAAAGTTGAAACAAAGTGAAAGTTAAAGAAAATTATCACAGAATTAAGCCAGATTATTTTAGATTACATAATATTTGGGTTGTTTTAAATGACAAATACATTTTCCACTAATATAACAGAACCCAAAAAAAGACATCCTATCCAAGAGCAGTATAACAAATGACTGAGAAGGGCTATTATCATACTTCAATATAGCCAGGAGCAGAAGACAAGGAGGGGTAAAAGCAAAAGGGTATAAACTGGCAAATAATTAACACTGATTAATAATGAAATAAGGATTCTGGGGAAAATAAAAAATATACCCACTGCAGTAACAAGGTAAGTTTTATTTTTAATATAATGGAGGACTGCTTTCTGAAAAAGAATACATGACACAGTAGGCTAGCACGGCTTGGAATGGAACTCAAGAAACCAGAGTTTCTGTCCTTCAGTCTTATGTACCACATGTATGCTCATGTTTTTACTCAAAAGTCCCCTCTTTAATTTTAAGGAGTTCAGTAGGCATACACATGTACCCTACTACAAGAGCTCTTTGGAGAATGCTTGGGAGAGCTGAAACTTCACTGTGTCAGTTGTAGCTCAACATCAATTCAAATTATACTAACAAAATGTTCTGTGGCTTTGTGCATTTTTTCAAAATAAATAAACTGCAAGGTTTTAGTATCCCTCTCACTCCCTTTCAACAAATATTTAATAGCATAGGCAGAAAAATTCAGGATTAAGTTACAAAATGTGCCTTTATGAAGAGTACAGAAAAACAAGAGCCTATTGTTGTAACACTTTGAAATAAGTGGATTAATAATCCTATCTTACATCATACTCTGTTATTTCAGGTAAATTGCTTTCCTCAGCCTTCTCTGACTTTTCAGCTGCCCACTTGCTTGCAGCTTCTGCAAGTTCCTTTTCTGATAGTCTGTTGCTCTTCTCCAAGGCCTGTACAAAAACATTATAGTCAAGGTTTAACATGAAATACACATGGCAAAAATCTTCAAAATTAAAATAAACAGTTATTCCAAACCCTAAAATATTTTAAAATAGGAAATAAGAAAGTTGAAATTATTTCATTTGCTGTCCAATATCTTTAAAAAGAAAAGTGGGGGGGAGAGAGCAGATAATAAAGAAACAAGAGAGGAGAAAAAAAGATAAATCAGCAAAGGTGAGTGGACTGCTACAAAACCACTATACTTTCCAAATAAGATTTATTAAATTGACAGTTCAGCGATAACAGAAAAAATTTTTGAGACCTGTTGGGCACTGAAAGAAGTCAGATATAAGAGTGGAATGAACTAATAATTCAGTGTGATTTTCAGGCATAAAAGGTTGTAAAAAGTTTTAAATAAACTGTTAAATACTAGGTACGATATAAAACCTGAGCTAATAAGGGACAAAAAATATTTTATACAAACTTTAAGTGATCAGAGCTGGTTCCATTAAAATCCATTATTTTTCATTTGGGGGAATGCTAATCATTTATAATAGAGTCAGTCATGGCTTAATGTCCTTTTAAATCTACCTTTTGAAATGGAAATTCTCAGATAAATAACGTTTAAAAATTGATTTCTCTCTAAGAATGCCATTTGGCTTTTACTATCAGAGCAGCAGACAGACAATGACAAATAGCAGTTTAGGAATAGCTATCTTTATAAATCGTGTTACCACTATGTGGACATCTAGCCTAAATCAACTGTATGTATAGAAGCACCCAAAGAATCTATTTCACTCTAGCATTAAAATTGCGACACTAAGATGGGTCTCTGAAAAAGAGATACAAAAATTGTACTGCCTGAAAAAGGCTGTAATAATTTCTACCCAACGCCTGTTCCATCTTAGCAAATAGGTAGACAAAAAAAAAAAGCAAATAAACAAAAGCCCAAATGAAAGAAACCAACACTTGACCTCTTACCATTACTTCATTCTAAATTATATAAATGGCCAGTGTCAAAACTGCTTTGTCTTCTCATCAAGCAAAGTATTATCCAAATACCTCTGTACTACAGTATGGCATAAAGATGCAATTCACAGAACCCTTCCAGGATTCTGTGCCATAAAGTCACCACTTCCATCTGAATCCAGAAGAGAAGTGCAACGCAATGT
Organism: Phainopepla nitens; assembly: GCA_013400175.1. Lineage (NCBI taxonomy): Eukaryota > Metazoa > Chordata > Aves > Passeriformes > Bombycillidae > Phainopepla > Phainopepla nitens. The sequence continues at coordinate 542,107 of VXBQ01007007.1, read as the reverse complement.
TCCAACAGGAATCCCTGTTTTCTGTAACTGTAAATTACAGAATTACAACCACTGAAGTCAGGAGGTGACAAAGTTCAATATGCAGGGATATGAAGAGGGCTCTTAAAAGAAAAGAGTAATATAATTCATAGAGAATCTCACATGACCTGCTGTATTTCCACAAGCCATAAAAGAAATTAACTAAGATCTGTTGGAATAGAGAAAAAAAAATATGTTTCATTTAATCTCACTAAATTTAATTCTAGAGGTTGAATGTTGATAAATATGTATTAAATCCTGAGTGAATTTTATAGAAGAAAATAATGGTATTTGCACAGGTACACTTCAGCTGAAGAGACAGAACAGGAACATATTTCTCAGCTTAAAATAGCAGCAGTTATTTAGGTTGCAAACTTGTGAGAAACAACCAACCTAACACATCTCATAAAAAAACTAAATTGCTGTCATCCCCTCCCCACCACCGCCTCAAAAGTCTCTTTTTTTTGGTATTTTTTTATCTCATCAATAACATAGAAAAGCAAAGGCCTGTCACTTTGCTCAGCAGCTGTCCCTGTCTCACACATCTGCCTCTTGCTCTATGCTGGATACAGCCTCCAAGGCTTACAGTTCATATAGCTAACAAAGAAAAACACAAAAGATTTCATGCCATGGTCAAACAGGTGGCTAAGATCAGGCAACATCAAACATGTATTAATTCATGTGCATGAATATGCAAAAAATAATTCTAGATAAAAATACCTTTTTAGATTTGCAAATAGATACTACAGTGAAAAGAGGTATTGCTACGGAAACATATACCTTTGTGAGAATTTCAAAGCTAAATTATAACTTAGAGCAATGAAAATCATCTCCTTTAATTGCTAATACATAGCATACAACTAATTTCTCAAGCCTTGATACATTATAAGACTCTGGCTCTGGAGACGCTCATGTTTTGCCAAGACTGCTTCTGAGTCACTGAAGCACTTAGGTAACTTAACTGCTCGGTGCAACTCCAGCCAAGAGGCTGACTCCAAAAGGCTCCACAGACACAGGGCAGTTACATTGCAAGCAGATTTGGGGACTCAAGAGAAAAATCAATAAACACTCATGGAAGTATTTCCTTTTCTGCAACTGATGCATACCCCATAAATATTTATGCTGTCTAGGGAAATGACTTCCATCAAAGTTTCATTTTGTGTAGCCTGTATCAAGTGGATATCCACTGCTAGCAGATACTTGCAAAGGCAAAAAACAAACACACACAGATCAGATCTGACTGAAGAAGAAAGCAGAACACTTACAGAATACAGAGTTCAAGCTCACACTGCATATTAACATAAGAGAAAGATTTTGCAATGCCTCCTTGTTCTCAAAGATATGTATTTGACATTAGTAAGTAAGGATTTGATATTAAACTGCAGTGTGTTGCGTCCATAAACAAAATAAGTTAATTAATTATAAACTATATTTTATGATCCAAATCAGCATAACTTGTGCATAATAGCTTTTATCTTATTTTCCCTATTTACATCACTGAAAATACATCACTTGCCTCCCTCCTTAAGGAGAAGGGCAATCAGCTGGCACTGCAGTTCTAAAAGAGATGTGTAGGAGATAAGCACTTAGAATGACATAGCACAACCAAAGCCTGTTTTCTTTCCCCACTGAATAACCTGGCAGGTGTGTCTGTGTGAAAATGAGTGGTATTACTAACATACACACAACAACACACAATTCCAAGACCAAGTCCAATTCCTATTGTATGGAATAGGAAGTAATATCGTAAGGAATATGCACTTTGACAGGTGTATGCAGTATCTCCTTCCAACTGAGGAAAAAATCCAACAGAGAACAATCCAAAACCATGGTGTGAAGTACTCCAAAAGAAAATTCACCTTTGATGATGGTACTGCTGTGGACCCTGACGGTGATGCATCTCTTGATGTTTTCAGCGACTGAACTGTCCTCTCTTTACCTACAATTAAGAAAAAAATTATTGACTGAGGAATTAAAGATATATGTTGCAAATACGTTTTCTGGCTTAGAAAAATTGCAGTGAAATTTTCTCACGTCAGACATGCACCTTATCACCCTCAATAACTACCTGACAGAGGGTTGTAGCAAGATGGGAGTTGAACTCTTCTCCCAGGCAACTACTGACAAGGGAAATGTCCTCAAGCTGTGCCAGGGAAGGCTCAGGCTGGACATCAGGAAGAATCTTTTCACTGAAAGAGTGATTAAGCCTTGGAACAGCTGCTCAGGGAGGTGGTGGAGCCACTATCCCTGGAGGTGTTTAAAAAATTATAGGACATGGCATTTAGTGCCATAGTCTAGCTGACAGGGGGGTGTTTGGTCAAAGGTTGGACTCAGTCTTGGAGGTCTTTTCCAACCTTAATGATTCTGTGATTCTGTAAAATCTACATACTCCATCATAAATACTGGTAACACTTTTTTTTCTCTTCCCAAGGAGAGAAAAGATACAGCTGTTTCATTTCACACATTTAAGAAAACCCACTGTCCTTTTTTCCATCACTAACTGAAAGAGTGCATCAGTATGATTCCACAAGATGATATGATTTCACATTTTAATATTCCTGCAATAATATAAACAGTTGAAATATTAGACATCAGTCAATCATTCAAGGTAACCAGGTAGTGTATGAACTAGTTTAGCAGGCCACAGTATGTTGAAAAGATCTGCCATGGGAAACAGTCCCATATTGTATCAGCCATAGAGTAGATGCTTCTTGTAAGACCGCTGTTGTTCTTATAAAAGTTAAAACTGGCAAAATGTCAAATCAAATTCACGGTGCTAATCACAATCTGTGCATAATCTTGCCACAGACCAGCTAGAGGCAGCCCACAGCAACAGAACTGGTTGTAGTGTAAACTACTAGTTTTCAAGTTGTGGTCCACAGATTACATCTAAGAGATCAGCAAAATGTAAGTACAAAAAGCAAACAAGTTGTCAGTAGGCCTAAATTAACAAGACTATTCACACTCACCGGGAAACAGCTGACTGATCATAAATAAGCCAAGGTAACGTAAACTTACCTTGGCTTCCATTAATTTTTTATAATTACAATTAATAAAGAGATTAATTAAAAAATTATCAAACAGTTATGAAAATTGGGATATAAATTATTTTTGTAAAATTATAAATGTGATTGTTCATTATGGCTTCAATTTAATGAGTCAAAGCAACAAAGCACAGAACAACATCTCCCTTGTCACCACTAAGTAACACAGGTTTTGCTCCTGCGATATCTGCTTTTCAGCCCCACAGATGAGCCACCTCCTTTTAAATTCATGGACTACTCTAACTGCCTCCCACACGCCTTCTCTGTCAGACTGGATTCTTTAAAGATTATCTCAGTTGAATGGATTATATGTTTGCACCTGAACAGATGAAATGAATTGATGCAAATGGTAGAAAATTACTCCAAGTTAAACAACGTGAAAAAATACCATTTAATTAGAAGACATTATTAGGCCATTTTTTTAAAATGTGTGTGACCATTTTAAGCCCCAAAGCCCTACCTGTAAAATTAAACATGACACTCTCCAAGCACCAGTATTTGCCTTCTTGCATTTCCTCAGCACACCACCCTACTGACCCCTTAGTCCCTGGGCCCATGAAGAAATACCCTCCTGCTTCTCTCCATGCTCTCCCACCACAGATGAATGCTTGCCCTCTCCTCCCTTAACCATGCTTCTTCATGGCCCTGCAGTTTTCCTTATTTAAATTCTGTATTATCCCAATGAATGAAGGTCTGTAGAGCATGGGATATTCCTTCTTCAGTGGAAGTCATGTGGCCAAACCAATTTAGCATGACTTGAAACAGCATTATAATATTTTAGAAAGATGCCATATTGTAAATTCCATATGAAATAGTATATACTTTGCATGTTGTAAAATCCATTTCCATGTACTGCTGACATATATGAGATGTCCCACTTGACATTCCTTTTAAATATGCACTACATGAACTTACCTAAGGCAAATCACATTCAAAAAATTATTCTAAAAGTATTATTTAAACCATTTGTACCTTGCAAACAGGTATTTTAATTCAGTCATCTAGAGGGACACTTTAGCAGTCCTTCTTTCCAGGGAAAGGAATAAATAGGGCAGTGTACAACTCAGCTGGTCTCTTAAAACTTATGTAAAGGTGACTGGGAAAGGTATTTAACCAGGATATTCTCCAGACAGGAGAAAATATCAAAAACCACAGACCCAGACGTAAGCTCCTCTCTTGATCAGCATCTTTTAGGTTTGTGAACATATCTGCTTCTACATCCCTACCTCCACTATTGCCTGAGTAATTCTAACAATATAGTATATACATATATGATCTAAGCCAGCTCAAAATTTAAAAAAAAACATGAAACATTCCAAAATGTTGTATGGTTTCTCACAACATCGTTTTCCTGTCCCTAGTAATTACAAGTTGCACATCTACAAGACTTGTAGAAAATTAGTTGACTATCTTATTTTTTTCTTCCTCTGCTACACTTAGAGGAATTTATGTTCTCTAAGTATTGCTACAAAATGCTAAAAGCACTCAGAAATACCATCAGAAAGACCATCAGAAACAGAAAGCCCACCTCTACTCTGCAAAGAGTGAAATTATTCCTCAATATTTAAACAACATTAACTAAACTACAAAGTACTTTTTTGACAAGAAGTGCTACATAATGGTTCAGTGTCACTCTGGAAACACAATGTGCCTTCTCAGTGAGTAAAAAAAAAAAAATCTAATTAATTTTTAAAAAGCTGCCAAAATGAACAGGAGGCTTGCATAGTTCACTAGAAAGCATTTGCAGAAAGGGAAATCAAATTGGATTAATTTACATAAGCTGTACAAACAGAGTGGCTAAGATTGTAGTATACTAAAAAAAGCTATTTCTTTTTTTTTTCCCTAAAATAATTTAAATATGAAACCTCAAATATTTTCAAAACAGATGATTCATTAGACTTCTGGGAAACATTAAGAGCCAAGCTTTTAAAAGGCAGAATAGACTAAAGTGAGATATGCTTCACATTTCTTTGAGGAGAGCAAGATATGAGAGGTTTTGACATTGAAATGTAATTGCTAAAAAACAATCTGTTTCAAAAGCCTAGTAGAATTTGGAGAAAATGCAACAAGCAGAAGTATGTACTTTCATTTCTCCATTTTTTTAATCCCTGTTTTCTCCTGGCTGCAGGAAGAACTGTCTTCATCTGCTGTAGATGAAGCAAAGTTTCTCACCAGGGAATCCAATGAAGCACATTGAAAGAAAGAAATAACAGGAGGTGATGCTAAAAAGAATGTAAAATACTAGAAAAAGCTGTGCAGCTGAAACTCCTACAGTCAGTCTAGACCTGACACCAAAATAACACCTACAATCTCCCACATGACATACATAAGGGAACAGAGAGCACAATGAAACAAGCAGAGCAGACAGCACACAGACAGTAAGAAATGTCAGCTTTTCCCAGTGCAGAAAGAGCATGTAAGGAAAAAAGGCTTATAGAGTGAGTCGCAGTTTCACCTCACTAACCAGTTCACATCATTAATCCAGCATTACCTTGCTGAGAAGAAATATTTCTTTTATGTAAAGATGACATACTTCTGCTATGCTGGTGGAAAGAATAGGCTTTGCTTCTTTCAGGAGAGTAGCTCCTGCTGCTGACACTAGAGCCAGATCTGCTGTGTGGAGAATCCCTTCGGCTCCCTGGCGATTCCCTGAAGAAAGGAGAGTCCCTCTTGTGAGGGGACCGATCCCTCACGTAATGAGAATAGAAGCTTTTCCTTCTGAAGCCATCTCTGACGTCCCTTGGAAGACAACAGAAAAATACGAGTACGTTAGTTATCCTTCCGATGTTTATGGAAAAGCACATATACAATGGCAACAGTTCATGCCTGGTAAATACAAACAGGTTATTTGTCATCTGCAGAACACGTCCAAAACCTTTAGTGTTTTTAAGAGTACTAGGCAAGGAATGAAAAACAAGTAAAAAAAGTAAAAAAAAAAAAAAAGAAAAAGGTTAATTTTTTCAGATTTCATTTAAGTACTTCATTGCTAGAAGCTAATTCCTTTCTATTTCTTGATAATACAGCTAAAATGTATGAAAAAGACATTGACAAAATGAGAACTCTCACAATTTTTTTCAGATGCAGTACATTTACCCTGGAAATTAAGCCGTAATTCACAATAGCTAAAAATGCATATGCAAATATTGCTTAAACATAGCTGAAAAATGCCAAATAGTGTTTCTCTTATTTTCAAGGAACTACATTCCTCATTTGATTTCACACACCTTACTACACAAAATATCATGAGGGATTTCAGCTTATATCCAGCAAAGACAAAAAGAAATCTGCAGAATATCTATTCTCTGACTTAGGAATCCACCCAAGGTCAATTCTTGAACGAAAATACAGAGACTTATATCTCCTAAATATGTTTCTCACAACACACATTAATTTTGAACTTTAATGTAAAATGTCACTAACCCAACTGATTTAAAACCATAATTTAATAACCACCAAAGTTTTCTACTAAATTTAAATATTGTTACTCCAGACCATAGCACAAATGTGTTGGTTATTTGTAAATCATTTTAATATACATATAAGTGCAAAGGTTAAAAAAAAAAACCCCTAGTATCATTTCAAATTTGTCCTAAAGAATCTCAGAACTAGAAGATATACGAGCCAACTGAATCTAGACTTGTCACTTTTGCCTTGGTCAGAAGATGCAATGGTACTTTTCAGCTTTACTTTACTTTTCAGCAAGTATTTCTCAGCTTCTCCATAGAAATCTCCAAGATTTCACAGCATTTCTAGTAACCCAGAAGGTATCTAGAATGATCCTATTTCGCATCAAGAGTCCAGTATTTTAAACAGGGGAATGTCTCACAAAACTCTGGTGATCTCATTTAGCACAATGTAGCCATAGCTAATTTTAGGTTGTGGAGAAGAAAAGATGTGCAATTCCTAGAGCATGGCACAGACCCATATTTGTGACAGATAACAAAGGATTTCCATTGCCGAAGTAGCCTTGGGCTACGGAAGCTTCACAGGTAGCATCACAAAACAAAAGCCCTGTGACACTGATGTTTTACACAGCACAGGTTTAATTTTTGCATGGAAAGCACAACTTCATTATATGTATGAACATTTTATGTAGCAACAGACATGAAGTGTGAGTTGAGGCTTGAAGAACACTAGGTTAACTCAGCACTAAACACTCCTTTCTCTAGCTATGTGGGGGGTTATTTATTTATTAAAGAACACATTGATCAAATACTTATCAGGAATGAGTTAGGCACACATCACTTTTTCTCCCATTTCCTTCTTAATCTCTCTCTTTAAATAATGTTATTTATTTTTAAAGCACAAGTTTTCTGGCAGACCAGTACACCACTTTTATGTGTAAAACACACTTTTATGACCACTTTATTAAACTGCTCGTATACACAGCAGTTTATTATGGTAATGTTTACAGAGCCCCAGCTATTGCACATGTATAATAAATGCTCTAATATCCATGTAAGAATTAAAAATATATATATAACTGAAATACACCTTTAAATAGGAAAACATTTGAAAGCCACATTCTGCAATAATATTATGCACCCTAAAATAGAATCTCACTTTCAATTTTTGAATTTTTATTTCATCACTCTGTGTTAATTCCTAACTGGACCATATCTCATACAGAACATTCAAGTCATTAACTATATTAAATCTGTTTAGGACAGCATAGCAATAGCACAGCATTTCTGATGTTTTCCATTAACGAGACGCATTGAACAGAACAAAGCAAGCATTGTTTTACAGTGATTTTTTTCCTTAAATACTTAAGCTAACATACACCTGCAATTTGGTAATGAAGGCCCCAATTCAGCAAAGCAGTTAAGCACATGCTTCAGATTCCAACACATACTCAAAAGGTTTATTGAGCAGGGACAATATTTAATGGAGATGCAAAATAGACTTTAAAATAGAGCTACTGCCCTTAACAACAAGTACAGAATTAATCCCTTTCATAAAGCATCCCTCAAATCTTTGTATTTTGTGTTCATAATTCACACTTCATCCTGAAAGCACAGTTTTGTTCTCTCAGCAGTGTTGCAACAGGAAGCAGTATCATTGTTAACCTCGATGAAACTTGACCATTAAGTTCTCACTAAAGCTGACAGTCTTGGAGGAGCTTCTGAAATGCTACTAAAACAGCCATACTGTGATATACCATTCACCAAAGGCAGCTGGGGTAAGAGCTCCAGCCTGACAGCTACTTCAGTTCACCATCAGTTCCAGTTTCTTCAAGGATAAAACACAACCACAGAACAAACTAGTTCTTTGACTATGACTTTCTGCACAGCAGAAAACTGAAGGAATACACCACTAGGGAGATTTTCAGTTGCCTACGGACCAGAAACAACACAGTGGCATAGCTTAAGCTCTGTGAAATAAAGATTAACACAAACCAGTGTGTCAGGTTTATCTCTTAAGAGTACTTGGAGGTAAAATTAAATCACTTCCCAGATGTGAAATGCCCAGGAATAGAGAGGTACTTGGGTACATGAAGCACATCACATGGAATAAAGGAAAAAGCTTTACTGTAAGAGATCACTCTTACTGAATTTTTGCTACTGGACAACAGCCTACAATATGTCATGCTCACTATTCTTGGGGACTTCTATATCCCATTACATTCAACTTTTCAACTAGAATGTTAACCCACATTATGGTCCAGCCATAGTGAACATAAGTCTCACTTGTGATACTGAGCTGAAGACTGGCAACAAAATAGCATATTGCTGTGGAACAGAAACAGGAGGGTCTTCCAGTAATTCACAGGTGAGTGCTGTCTATAACCTAGATAAAAAAAGTCAACAGAGATGTTTTTGTGATCCCTTCCATCTGAGAAAGATTACTGCTATTGCCAAAGGGATTAAACACTCCGTTTACAGGCTTGCACCTAATTACTAACCTTGCCTAGAAATAACCCTCACACTTTTATAAATAAATTGAAGAAGCTATAAATAGCTTCTGCAACACCAGACTTCGGTGCAAAGAGATAAAACAGTCACGATCTGAACTGAATCCTTAACTAGATATACTTTTTCTGTCTCGTAACGCAGATGCAAGGAGGAGGGGGAGGAAAAGTTAAACTAAAATTCCTTTTGCCTGCCTTTTCAGGACATTGCAGGAGCTACCAACATGAATTAGACGATGCAGAAAATATTTAATAAAATCTACAACGCCCCCAGCCTCTAAAAGAAGAGGCAAGAACACCTCCACTTTTAACATCTTCAAAGTAAATGTAGGTGGTGCAAGATTCCAGCCACTCCTCTCCCAGAACTCATTCCATTTCTTTCCAAAGTACACAGTACATGGTTGTGCAACAAACCAACAACTTATTCAGGTTCTGCTTTGGAGATTTGCTATAATCTCTTGTTATTGCCCAAAGATCTTCATGCAGATTTATCCTAAGCTAAAATAATACAGTGAATTACACCATCACAGATAGAAGAAATTGCACCTGGTTCCAATGGCTTTCATTTGAACATTCGAAATGATGACAACATTTCTTACTGACAGTTGGTTTTCAACATTTTATGACTAAGCAAGTAACTGGAGCACTTGTGATGGCTGCATTTTGCTCTCAATGATATTAATATAATTAGGACCAGCTAGCATAATCTTATTAACAGCTTTTTGCATGAAGGAAAAAGGAAACAGGCATTGTGAAACACTGTTTCAAGCAGAAAAGGATAACCAGAAATACCAAATGTACCAAAAAAATTGAAAATACATAGATGTTTCATGATTTTTATGCAGCATGCAGTACTTCTGAAGTTAGAAGCAAACACCAAATCTCCACACTGATACCATTTGTCCACCTCATGCGGTATGAAAGCTACTCAACTCCTCTCTCCCTGCCACCACCTCAGGATGTCATGACAGCTCAGAGGATAAAAAAATAAGACAACCTGAATATTATAGCAACATTAGAGAGAAATGCTTCTATGTCCTTTAATTGCAAAGTAAAGCTATGCACTTCAATGGCACTGGAAATCCCACTACATTGCTCTTTCTCCTCAGTACCCTCCTCCTTTATAGTGTCATTGATAATGTACCATTAGACTTGCTGCAGGACAAGCCTACATAATAAAAGTGTATTTAAACTAAAACTCTCTATTATCTGACAGGGAGAAATTATCGTCAATCACAGATAAGGACAGAGAAACAAAGTAACAGAGTCCAGAAAAACACAGATTTTAATACCAAAGAATTAAGAGCAAACAGCTTTAGACATATTTTGCAGAATGAAGACAAAATATGTTTGTAAGACAAATTCAGACAAATTATTTGTAAGACAAATTAAGTTCAAATTAGGCAAAAAAACTACATTCAAATGCATGTGATCATGGTTTGTCTTCTTTTTAAAAACAAGGGCTTAGTAAGACCCTCCAATTTCTCTAAAACAGAAAACAAAACATAGGTCTGAAGTCCCAGAGGGAGTATTTGCTTAAAGTAATGGACCAAATTACAATTTCTATAAACAGCTACAACATTTACAACTGCACTTTGAGCAGCCTATCACCCCAGAAGAGTAAAGTGGTTCAGACAACTAGCTCAGGGAATAAACCTCTCCCAGTTTATGACTCTGTGCAGTAGCAATAAATCAATTCCTAAACAGACTTAATTCAAAATGGAAACAACTAAAATCTTCTATCTCAATATGAGCTTAAAAATTGGGAAAAAGCCAGAAAGCACATCTTACTTTACATCCTTTTTTTTTTTTTCCTTTTTTCCTAATGTCCCTAATGCCCTAACAGAAAAGAGAAACTGGTCAGTGTTATAGCTTCTAGGCAAAGGTCTAATGGACAGAGATTCCTAAGCAGGTGCTTGCACTTTTACTGTTGTCCTGCCTCAGGCAGAGACCACCACACACTAAATAGTTTTAAAACACTTCCCTGAGGTACCAAAGCACATTGATACCCCTCAAAAATGTCTTTTCTTTGAAGGTTTTGAATTTACTTTGTTTTTTACCTCACCCTTAGTATGTGCCCAACAATTTAATGTAGACAAGCATTTGTCTTATATACACACTCAGTCCCAGAAATAAATATTTTTTCACTTTATTTTAGGGACATAAGTGAATTTTATGTCCAGAAGCTATTACTCTTTCCCCAAAAGCTGTCTTTAAAATCCTTCCATAGAAGAATCCAGAAACCATGAAATAGCTGCTGGAAGAGCACTTAAGCTTTTCATCAGTGTGCTGCTGCCATTAGTTCATTGACAAAAGAATGCAACAAGTAGTGCTAGGATATGCTGATTTGATCAACTCTGGGGGTTGACTTCCTAACACTATCAATAAACAGCTGCAAAAGGAAAGAACAAGTTGTGGAACAGGTTTGTAAGCAGTAATATCTTATGTCAGTAACACTGACATACAATATCTTTACTACATTTACTTTTTTTCTATTTCCAAATCCCTTAATGAGATCTACAAATCAGAAAAACATTCCATTATTCACTATATGGGAAAAATGCTTCACAGATCTCTATGTTTTTAGTCTTAAATTAAAGTGAGATTTGAAGCAATTAGATCAAACAGGTTTCACTTGCTTATATACTTCGAAGTGTTGTAACAGTGGTATGGACTTCTGCAGAGCAAATTTCAGTAAAGTTAGCACACTACTACATCTGCTTCTAGATTTCTCAATATAAAATAAATTTTATATATATATGAAGAAAAAAATCCATTGCACAGAATAGGATTTTATGTGATCTCATTCCTTCCTGTCAGGTATATAGTTTGTTCAAAATCAGAAAGTTGAGAGACATTTCCTCTTACAAATTATTCAGCCATGTAGCTTTATCTTTTTTATTTTCCAGTTTGCTTTTCCCCTTCATTATCATTTACAGTCTCTATAACAAACATTAATATCTCTTGCCTCTTTTTGTAGGCCATTTCTTATATATCATAAATATCACTTGTTTGAACATATTTAACACACAGGCAAGCTACACTGCTTGGGTAAATTCCTTATTAAAAATCCTTTTGCAACTCTTGTATGCCTCCAGTTATTTCAGTGATTTAATAACAGTTAACTTTGGAGCTCCATGACAACTCACATTGATTCAAACTGGTGCCGCTGCAATCCTGAACTCTGCAGCCTTCCTTGGATCCATATTTGGATTCTATGCCTAAACTGGCATTGATATTTTCTCTCAGACAACAAAACTGGCAGATCAATATTTAATTCATTGTGGTGGGTTAGCACACAGAACCAACTACATGAAATGTACAAACATCTGAAACAGAACCAGGGAGAGGGGAAGGACAACAATGGCACCTGGTTAGATAGTTAAAACTGCTGTAGAGATATACTTTTACTGTAGGAAAAATCAGTCTCTTTACCGCATTCATGACTTTTAATTAATTACAATAAATAAAACAGGTTCCTTGACAGAATTCTAGAGCAGCTGAAGTTAGACTCAATAAGCCTCAAAGTAGTAATACTATTACTTTTTTCCCTAAAAATACATATTTAGCAACACTGACTGGCTGAGAGTAATAAATTTAAAGAGTAAATTTAAAGATAAATTTTTAAACAGAATGCTATTTAACAGACACAAGTTTTAGTAAGTATTAATAAATTAACAGTAGCTAAAAAGAGGTTTTAAAGAAGGTAATTCATTGCTTTATATTTCAGTCTCCTCTGTTAACACAATCTTCCACCTTACTTAAGATAATCCTTGTACAAAATGCTTCAAAAACTGCAACCAATAGGATAAAAATTGTAGAGTGCATACTGAGTCTAGTAATTCATCACACCTGAATTCGTTTGCCCATCTACTCTACTCTGATGAGATCCCACCTGGTACAATGCACCCAGCTCCAAAGTCCTGGAAAGAAATGGATGGACAGTTGGACCAGGTACAAAGGACAGCAACAAAAATTATCAAGTGGGATGCAGCACATCTGTGAGGAAAGTGGTGTTCAGCCTGGAAAAGAAAAGGCTCCGCCAGAACATGTTTATGATGCGGATGCTGAAACACTGGAACAGATTGCTCAGAGAGGTGGTAAACAACCCATCCCTGGAAAAACATTCAGGATCAGGCTGGATGGGGCTCCGAGCAACCTGATCTACTTGAAGATGTCCCTGCTTACTGCAGGGGGCTGGCTAGATGACCTTTGAAGGTACCTTCCAACTCAAACCATTCTGTTATTCCATAAGTCAACACATGAAAACATTTTTTCCATTTTACTTCCAAATTTCGTAATAATGCTCTCAAACATCATTTTCAAAAATAATCAGGCATATTAGGCTAGATAAGATATGACTTAATTTAACACATGCAACTGTTAAAAGCCAGGCTTAAGAAGAGAAAGACATTCCCACAGCTAGCTGACCCAACCCTGTCGTGTATTGACATCAATATGCAGTTTCACTTAGACAAAAGCTTTTATTGTCAGCTCAAAACAAGTTCTACAGAGCTTCATATACAAAGGAAAGAATCATTAAGGTTATGCAAATATATATCATGAACTAATGTCAAGACTAACACTGAGAATAATTTGTTACCACGCAAAAATAGTGTCTTTTAAAAATAATACCAATAGCATGAGATCATGGAACTGCTTTACTGATGAACTTTTCCTCAGATGTAGATCATAACACCCTACACACAGGAGTAGATGGAAATGACACATCAAAAATTTTCTCCCTGAAGCAAAATGCTTAACAAAAGGATGCCTAAACTACCAGTAACACTAAAGTTTTTCCTCTCCTCTCCTGTATCCTAATATTCCCACACTCTCTCAATGAGAATTGAATCTAAAATGTTTAGTACGTTCAAAATACAACAAACAAGTCCTTGGAACCTAACAGATGATGCAGAAGAATTTGCCTTCCAAAGGGAAATTACGTCAAAGTCCTCCCTGTGACAATACTCCTCAAGACAAGAAAGCCATGACTGCATTCATCAGTGCAATTCACTGGCTTTTGTTGAGATGATTTAGTGAGATGCCATCTTAAGAGAAGTTGTCTGGACTCGAAGGGAGACTCCCTTCTCTTTCCCTCCCCCACTGTCTCGCAGTAGGTAGCTGTTTTTCAACGAAGTAGTTAGGAAACTTTTCCAGAATAATCAAGTGCTACCCATGGGAGTTTGCCTCATTATTTCCCAACGGAGAATTAACCTGCTAGTTTTGATACCATCTATAGTGCTAACTGTAAGACTGGACCAGGCGAGCTCACTTTTCAAAGACTTCCTTTAAGAGATATGTTAACCAAGATCTTACAGTGTAAAGGTACATACTCTTATCTTCAGGCACCTTACCCTACCATACATTGTAAACAAAGGAGCTCCTTACGGTTTATTAGCATTATCTAAACAACATTTATTAGAAGAAAATCATAATTTTCCCAAGACGTGACTTAGTTTTAAACAACGAATCAATGTTATAACAAAATTTAACCGAGTTTGCCTAGACTACTGAATTTTTCCTTATAGGTGTATCATAACATATCAACACCTGCAGTAAACAGCTCTCATGCAATAGCCCGTTAAAAAAAATAGAATGATGACATCAATTTTACATGATAATTTAAAACCTTACAAAAACTACAGTGGGACACTGTACACACCAACAGTTGTACACAAAAAGCCACAAATCCTTAAAATTTAACACAGCTTTGAATCAAAAGCAAGTCAAATAAATATTATAGCAGTTGAGAATTGACATAATGAGAACTTCTGGGATTTGGGGTTTTTTTTACCAGATTTTGTGTGTTTGCTGTAATTTTGCCAAATAAATACTTACAAGTCAATTTACTACTTGGCCATTCCTTATTCAACAACAATTTTTAAGAATAAAAAAATGTTCTTTGCAAAGTTTATAAATATCTGTCTTTATCCTTTCTCAAGGCCTCAAAGTCACAGCAGAGTAGCTGTATTTAAATGTGACTGATCCATTTAAAAGGACCAAAGTATAAGAAATACCATACACAGAGAATCAGACTGAAATACCTATTGCCATTATGCTTTCCAAAACAAGTTTACCCAATTTTCTCTTAGGGCTTTTTGTGAAGTTAAATCCAAGATTTAGAATGTTTCCACATTTCACATAACAAGCCATCTCTACTGTATGAGGCTGTTTATTTACAAACTCAGCAGAAAAAAAAAATCAGGTAGCGGGAAGTCCTGCTAATTTGATAGTTTAAACTGCTTTCTCTCACCCTGAGATGGAAAACTGCATAACCAATTAGAATTCTGCAAGATCCTCTAAAAGGAACAAAACTATCAGTGAGCCATTTCTAAAAGCAAACTTTTTATTTTTGGCATCAGATGGATAAATTTTGCAAAGAAAATAAAACAGCCTTCAATAAACATCACAGTCAATTGTTATGCAAAGAAAAATACTTTTAATATTAATCTCTCAGCAACTAAATCTAGCTGCCAGTGAAAGCAACATTCACCTTCCAATTTAGCCACACAATTAGCTAAAACATGTAAACACATCCCACTTGAAAATAAGAGCGATTTCTACCTCCTCCCCATATTTTTACATTGTAGGATGGGGGTAAAAGAGTTCTACAGTTGAAACCTGGTCTACTAATCTCTCCTTTTCCCCCCATTGTCAAGTGACAAACATTTCAGAAGTGGAATGGCAGCAGTCTGGCTTTGAATGAGGTTTCCAGAATAATTCTAGACATATCCACACAGAGCCCATATGGAGCAGAAACTCAGTTTGATGTAAAATTCCTAGTAAGAAAACTAGCAGTGTTCACATAGATGGTCTCTGGGTTCCAAGTTAAATAGAAGAAAGATTCATCACAGCAAAAACCAAACTTGTCCAAATTGAAACTTCTTTAATTTCAGTTGACCTGCAACAGTGGATATTTCTGAACTGCTCTTAATTATACTCAGTCTTCAGTACAAGGCATTTTTAAAATGTCATGTGGCATCTGCATGAAAAGATTTGAGTTCTTAAAATACACTCAAAAACTTATAGACCTACAGAGCCCAAAGTGCTAGCGTACAATCAGATATATTTAACTCTGAGTAATGACAGTCAAATTATGGAACATAAATCTCAGTTTGCAAAAAACTGGTTGTCCCAAGCACAAAAGAGCCACAGCCAGCAGAGCAGAAAACAGTTCTTAAAGAAAATGTAGCAACTCCTGAATCAGTAAGACTGCTGCATAAAACATGAACTTAAGTCATTAAATATTTAGTGTAAACCAGAATCAACTTTTAAGTTGTATATTACCTATTATCTTGTTCCAAAAGGTTCTAATTTCCCCCCTCCACCCTCCAAAATACCATAAGCCAAGATAAACTAATTTAGCTAGCAGCTTAACACAATGGGTTTTCTGAGCAAAAGATTTCAACAGACAAGTCCTTGCCTGGAGTTGTAGACAGGTATAACGAATTTACCACAATGATCTATTATAAGGAAACTGTAATTTTGTATATGAATAAACAAGCTACTCTACTCAGCCATGTGAATACCTGAGAGGTTTAATGTTCTGGCAGAGATTCTATTTATTTATTAAAAGAAAAAGGTATGTGCTAATGATTATGATTACAACTCTGCTTATCAATCTCTGTCAAAAGCAAGACCATTTTCTTTGGGTGACTGCCATATTTATTTCCCTCCACACATGCTTTTTAATAAAGAATGAGGTTCTTGTATGGTGTTCCTCAAGAACTGTCAAATATTGCAACAAAACAGCAGACTTATGTACGTTTATAGCACTATCTCATAAATCCCTTTGGCTAAGTTTATCTTCTATAAGCAAGACACAGATCAGTTTACATTACAAGAAAGTTTAAATCCAAAGCCTAGAAGTCTCCCACAACATAAATACACTGCTTTAAAATATTATACTATTTAAACATGTTCACTATTTCATTCATTAAAGAATACATACATGAAGGAGAAAAAAAACCCAAGAAACAATTGCCCCCTGTAATTCAAAGGTGACTGCATAGTGACAATGTAAAGGTAACTGCCTTGGCCCATGGCACATCTGGACTCTCAATATGAAATGCTGCTTTATTGAGAGAAGAGTCAGTGACCCTTAACTTCCATCTAGAGACTCTCTCATCAAAGCTTTTCATTTAAAATAACGACCCTTACCAAAGAAGAATTTTTTTCTCAATGTACAATCTTCAGACCACAACTCTACAACTGTCATCACTTTGTGCACTGACAAGGGGTTAATCACTAAATGGAAGGGTAGTTCAAGCAGAGGTCAAAAAGCCAGGATTGCTGGGCTTCTATCCCTCACTTTGCCACCAATGTACCCCATGGCCTTCAGTAAATGCATTCTCACTGTGAAGGTGCATGCATCTAGAAAAATCAAGATGCATTATGTTTTACCACCCTAAAGTGGTAATTGCAAGTTTAATGTTCAGAAAACCACATAAATTTTTCAGAGGAAAGACAATAAGACATTGATTTAAAATACTTCCAAAACAAAACATAGAACTGACTGATGAATCTCAATTGTTCACAGATCACAAACTGTTTATAATTAAGTTTCTATGTACTGCCAGACAGTTTTCTCTCATTTGTAGCATCAAAATTACTTCAGTATTTCCATTTATTACAAAGTATTTCCTAAGCACTCCAGGAAATAAGCAGATCTGGTTTTGATGGACAAATGCATTAATATTAAAGACTGGACTACTAAGACAACTTCCTAATTTCACTTAGAACATGAGAGAAACACCCAACACACAATATACAAAACAACACACATAGTAGCAACAAGTTTCCTCCATTAATAATGGAAAAATTATTCATACATACAGCTGAAAAGGGGATATTAAAAATGTCCTATGTAAGCCACTTCTCAGGAGTCTACTTTTTACTTATTCTACAAATATGGCAATCCTTATTTTACAAAAATCTGGGCCTCAGATAATTCTAAGGATCAAATTTAATGCATGTGTAGCTGGGATTTACAAGTGCGTCATTTTGCAATTTCTCTTTGAAGATGAGTCTTACCCATCTTAACTTGCCAAGTTTCGTATATTTCACATCTTGTGAACTCAGTTGGGTTGGTTAAAAAAAAAAAAAGAATGAAGTAATGCTCTGTGCACTCAAAAGGATTAAAATTTGGCATGACTAAAGTGAACAGCAGCTAACAATCTTCCAAAGCATTTCACACTGAAAAGCTCATCTGACCTTATAAAAATGAACTTGGATGCAAAACCCATTGCTATGAGGCCCATAGGGAAGTACTGCAAAACTAGAATCCTTCAACATATAACAGCATAGTTCCCTGCAACTTCTTAAAGAATCTGACATGCATGAGTGCTTTGCATAAATGAGCCTAATATATTGCTAAAGACAAGCACTAACACAGCTCCAGAAATTATCAACATCAGTACAAGATAAATGTACAAAGAAGTCACATCTTAATTGATCTCTACTCTTTTGAATTGCTAAGTCTCACAATTCTCATAGCATCAGCAACCAAGACATTATTGTGAGCAGAAAATTTCCTCCAAACTATGATGTACAATTCTTTATATGTGCCAACTACACTTGACCTTCAAGGCACTTCATATCAAGCTAAAACAAAGTTCGCATTAGTTCCTGGAGTTCAGAATTCCTTAGGTGAACAACAGGAGAGAAAGAGCTGGGAACTCATTTTGAAATCTATGCCGTAAACATCCTCTGAATTACTTTATTTTTTACATACAAAATATGTATCTTCACCATAAAAAAATCATGGTCAGAATGACAGCTGTTCACTAAACGTAGTATAAAACATGGCTAACAACTCTCAAAAAGCTTGTGCAAGAAATGTAATGCTCCACTCAGGAATGTGGAAGGAATAGTAATTCTCCACTCAGTGTTAGACATGATAATGCCTACCATGTAAATGACAGTTGCTTGAAAACTGAAACATAACCTTGGAAGGAGGAAGGCAAGAAAAAAATGATCGTAAGCCAAGTACTAGAACCTCTGCAATCCTCTTGTCACTCATAGAGAACTGCTGCTGGTCATTAGACACACCACAGCTGAAGCCACTGCTCTACAAATGCTAAGTAAGCAAACGTTCCATTCTCAAGAAAAATGCAAGAAGCTTAAAAAAAACTCCAACAAAATATCACCAAAGAAACAACAGGGAAAAAAGTACAAAAAATCCCTAACTGCTGGTTTATTCAACAGCAAAGTTTAAGAGAATTACAGAATGCTAGAACATGAGGAGTTGGAAGGGACTCAGGAGGATCACTGAACGCCTGGCCCTGCACAGGACCAGGAGCCACACCGTGTTTCTGAGAGCACTGTCCAAACACTTCTTGCACTCTGTCAGGCTGGCGCTGGGACCACTTCCCTGGAGAGCTGTTCCAGTGCCCAAGCACCCTCTGGGTGAAGAACCTTTTCCTGATATCCAACCTAAACCTCCCCTGACACAGCTTCAGGCCATTCCCTCGGGTGCTGTCACTGGTCATGAGACTGAAGAGATCAGTGCCTGCCCCTCCTCTTCCTCTCATGAGGAAGATGCAGACTGCCATGAGGTCTCCCTGCAGTCTCCTCCAGGCTGAACAGACCAAGTGACCTCAGCTGCTCCACATAAGGCTTCTCCTCAAGGCCCTTCATCATCTTTGTTGCGCTCCTTTTTACACTTCCTAATAGATTTTTCTCATATTGTGGTGCCCAAAATTGCACACAGGACTCCCTTAAGGACATTTGATATTGCAGATAAGCAGCATTTTACTTTGAGAGAATCTCAAGTAATGTTTTTCAGTACTCTAAATCAAGATGCAGAAGAAAAATGCAAAGAGAAAGAGATCCGAAAGTACTTTTTGACAGCATTGTTTTCAAAAAAGTAAACAGGAAAACGTGAATGATGAACACTCAGAAGGAAATGCTAACATCATATTGACAGCAACTTCTTACAGCACATTTTTAGCTGCTGATTGCAATTTTAAAAATAATGAAGACATTATTTCTGTCAATAAACGAGCTATTATTTTAAAGAATTTACAGTCACTGTACTAACTGTGAAAACCCATTAACCATACAAGTTTCCTGATTGTCTAGCTTCTAACTATGCTTTAGCCATGTTCCATGCAATTGTTTTAAAAAACTCTCCTGGCTAAAATAATCTTAAACTCCTCCTATTTCCTCAAAGAAAAAAAAATTATATGTACTCCAAAGAACTTACCAAAAATAACTTTAAGCATATCCGAAGAGAAAGCATTTTTGCATGAAATAACTTTTTAATATTATGTTTTGTGGAGCAAATGTCTTTGAAATAGAAAGTAATTGGCACTTTCACCACAGGAGACAACATGAAATGTACTTTGATTTCCTCCTTGAGATCCATTACATTGCTCAACAGTGGGCAATATTTAAAAAATTGTAAATTAAGTTTATTACAAACTTGAAGCACTACAAACTTTTAGCAGTCTGATCACAAGACTTGACTTCCAAGATTATTTACTATATATAATGAATCAGTAGGATTTCGTTCAATTGCAAATATATTTGAACCATGGATCTTTATGAAGTTCTTCCACAACATTATTGCAGTTGTGTAATAGTTATGTAGTCTGAAATATATAATAAATATTCACATGGGACTATTGTATATCACGCAACACACTTAAAAAGCCTTCAGCAAACAAGCTGACATTTTAACCTTACATTTTGAAAGGAAGAAATCAGGACACATTTAAGACTATCTTTTTGACCACTGGGTGCCACTCTTGTTCTGTGTACAGTAAAATGCCTGACACTAACTCAGTCATCTCAGCCTTTTTGGTTTTTTCCTCAGCTTTAAACAACTCTGACTTTTCTAAATTGAGAGGAAAAGACAGAAAAACTTTTACACAAGTTTTTATTAAGCATTCATTTTCAAAATCCTTTATTATTGCTTGTCACTCCAAGAATGCAATTCTGAAAGAAGTCTACTGCACACAGACCCTTATGATATATGAAGGATTTCCTTTATGGTGAGGTTACAGAATAACCCATCCATGTTATGTGTACATCATCCCATTCAATGGAATAGATATCTACTGCAACTGTGTGGCCCTGTATGGATATTGCCACTAACAGCTTCATATTGAGTTTGCAACACCACAAGACCAAGGCCTTGAGCAAGCCTGTCAGGCCTGCCCTGTCTGAGCTTTTTCTGACCTGCTTGGAGTCTGTTTTTTTAATTTGCTGCTGGTTTAACAGCAATTTTTCCAACTGGCCAGATGTCTACAGCTAACTTGGTTTACTTCTGTTGATCTTTGTATGACACAACCATAGTTTTAAATACATAGCAGCAACAAGGAGTTATTCTATGATATTATGACTAACACCACGATGCAATATCTACAAATACAGGCTTGGTATAACAGACACCTTGAGAAGTGGAAATGCAGGATGTGGCATATAAAAGCACAGCCATCAGATGACATTCCTAGATCAGACTGCTAATATTTCACCTATATCAACAATCAATTCTTGTTTAAATATTTAAGGGGACTTTCATCCTTATCCATAAATTTTGAGTGAAACACTTTATTTGCTAACTCAAATAATCCATATCAAACATCATTGCAGGCACATGTATATTACAGCCTTATGATTTACTACTAGTCCTTAGATTTCATAAATGGGAACCTGAGGTACAGACTAAGAAGGGTTCATAGAAATTAATATAACATATGATGGAAATATATACTCATCAGTTCATCTGAAAAAAGAGGGAGCTCAGAAGAAGGCTGTGGTGAACTTCACAATCCCATTATGTATCCCACCAACCTTCAAAATGGCACAGGCATCATTATATTGTAGCCCCAATGTACTGCAGCCACAGCATGAAATAACAGACCAAAGAATTCTCTGAAATCATGTAGGAAGTGTGACTGATCAGAGATGCATTAAATTACTTACACTTCCAGGTTATCATCTCAAAGATGTTATCATTATGCCTCCTATCTTACTAAACAAATACTAAAATAAAGACTTCCATGTCATATAATTTCTTTAATTTCTATTTTAAAACAACACAACTAAAACTCATTTTTCCACTACTGTCCTTTACTTCAATAGATGTCCTTTCCCTGTTATTTCACTGGTCTGCTCTACCAACTGTTTTGGTGGTCAAGTAAAATGCCCTAAATATTCACAGCCTATGCATGGCACTACTAAAATCAAAAAATACCTGTATTCAGGTCTTGTAGGATGATCATCCCTTGCCCATCTGTATCCTGAGTCATCCTGCAAAAACATACATGCAAAACAACTGCATGACATGTATCTCAACGTCAGATGTCAAGTACAGTTAGTTGCCAAAGGGTACTTAATTACTGCAAAACCTAAGCATTTAATGAGCTAAAAAAATATTAACCCCCGCAGCATTTTCTCAACTTATTCACTGTATCCCTTTCATTTTTATTTTCTTCCTCTGTCAATATTGAAGAGACCAACTTTGCAATGCCATACAAAACATATATATACATATATATATATATATATATATATGTATACTCTGATTTAAGGAAGAGTTTCCTCTTCAAAATATAAAACACCATCAATGCCTTGAAATTACAGAATTTCAAACAGCTGGGTTGCAGGGCGCAACAATAATGACCTTTCCAGTATTTTAATTCCCTAGCATTCAAGCCTTAAGGGGAAAATAAACATGATAAACATGTGAGAAGAATCACCTTACGTACACCTCGGTGTGGAGGGCCACTCCTTCGGTCATGGGCAAAGCCACGACCCTCGTCATAGTCCCTGTACGCAGCGTGGCCGTAATCGTCATAGCGACTGTAATTCCCGTCCCCGGGTCTCTCCAGCAGCCCTGGCTTCTTGGGCACAATGTTTACTATTCTGTGGTAATCACCCTAAACCACAAAAACAAAATCACGTTGCTTTTAACAGCTGAAAATCCGTAGTGATTAAACAAAAGTAGAACCAAGTTATATCGAAATGCAGGACTTAAAAGAAGAAATTGCACAGGGAAACAGCAAGCATTAAAAATCACGCCAGTCTGACGGTGGGATAACTTACTAAATCTAACTGGACACTACTCATACCCAATTCTTAGGCATTACAAGTTTAAATGTAGAGGGAAAATTTCAAATATGGTTTAATTGTCTTTTGAAAGTTTATAAGCAGTAGCACTAGATACCTTCTGAGCAGCTGCCAGCTACATGTATTTCTCAGATTTTTACATTACCTTTAGAATGCAACAAAGTTACACCTGTAATGCCTATAAAAGAGTCCATTTGAATATACTACCAATTTTCCTTATGTCCATAACATCCTACACACTGCAGAGACTGCAGTTAAGATAGACCTTGCTTCATAATCTGAATAGATAAGCACACACTGAATACAATGCAGTAGGTGATCTGAAGATTCGAGTGACAGAACTTTAACCCTCTTGGTTTTTCTTTTAGTGCAAATTTCAGGCAGCTTTTTTATTATTTCTCATTCAATTTATTTTTCTATTATTTACACTATTTGTCAACTAAAGAAATTCTTTGTTTATTAAGTACAAATTGCACATCTGCAAAAGATACAAATTCAATTTTACTAGAAATAAGTTTTGTATTGGTCAACTGCAAATAAAAAGCAAATGAAAACATGAATGCAAAACTTTGTACGTTAAGTCTTCTTCCTTTAGCAAAACATTTTCTTGATGGGCCTAAAACAAAAGCTACAAATGCAGAGACCTGAGTTACCACATGCAATTTGGCAGGGGTGGGGGAAACTCACAAGCTATTTTTTTAACCGTAAGAAGTCACAATCTAATGCATTGATAGTTTTCATAGAAAAATACATTGCATTCACAAACTGCTATTGTCATGCAAAAAAAAAAAAAAAGTTAGTTCTGATTTCAGAAACCACCCAACAAACAGACTAGAGGGCAATCCAAAGCCAGCCTACAGTCATACTGGTGCAAAGTGGAGACTACATACACAGTCACAACGCTTGATCTACTCTTACCTCTTTGAACATCCTCCACATATTTTTTTTTTTTTAGTTTGGTGTCTTACAAAGATATGCTGTGCAGCTTAAATAAAACAGCTCCATGCTTTAACCTCACCCAGAAGACTCCAACACATTGTTATAGCGACACACAGAAGAACAGTTACATGAAAGCTCAACGAGTATCCTACTTGCACAATTGTGTCAAGTGCTTGCAATTTTATGTTCTTTACCAGTACCTGCATTTCTACTACAATCTATACTTGATATACAATTAGCACCCAGTTTAGATGAGAACACCCCTCGTGCTCCCTTCAAAAAAGAAGAAAAAAAAGAGATACTTCATTCTCTATCATTGGCACATCTCATTTCCAACATACTAACCTATCAACAAACACTAAGCATATTAACAGACTGAACAAATTAATTCCATTACATTTATCTAATCAAAATTTAGTCAGACTTCTACATGTGGACACAAATACAATGGCACAGGCTTACAAGGACAGAGAGTACCTTCCAACTATCTTGAATCTGCAGAGCTGTATGAGAAGGAACTCCATATCCATCTTACAGTATGGCAGAGAGACACAATAGCTTGGTTTGCCCAGCTACTGGGGGGGTTGTTTTGGTACAGATGGATAATATAAGTTGTGATGAGTGTACGCTACTCCCTTCAACCCCAGTTCCAAAGACATGTAATTTAAAGGCAGCATTGAACTATCTAGTTAACTCTTGCATCAAAATGAGTGCATCACACGTTTTAGAATGTAAATTTTCATAGTGTCTAATCACACATTTTTCCCTGGACGGCCTGAAAGATTACAGGAATTCAGAAATGTTGAAATGGTTAAGCTAAATTGGTAATGTGTTAGTCAAATGACTGAAAAAAAAAATCTGTGAAAATACATTCTGCCTTCCCTCTTGCCTTATCTTGATAAGTATTTTGGAGAAGGAGGTAGCTAAACACCCTGTGAAAATCAATCTGATTTCCAGCTTGCTGAAAGTGTAGAAATGTTACTGTTGCCTGTAAAGAGAGTTAAAAATGTCACAGAGCAGCCAAACACTAATAAACTATTCAACAGAGAAGCCTACGTAACTACCTGCCAAGTTACTACCATTGGTAAGCTTCCAAAGAGACAAGCTGCAAATGTAACAGAGGAAACCCAGAAGATACACCAAATCAGCTATGTTATTATTTCAACAATTACGATTAGTAAAAGGGAAATCAGATGAGAGGCACTGGTACCTGAAATTTTACTTCGCCAAAAGCACATTACACAGGATGTAAATAGAAATATCAAAAAGTATTCTTAAAATTCTATTTACAGAGTAGTACCTCCAAAGACAAAGCTACAACCTGTTTTATTTCTTTGTTAGAGACTTCAGATGAAGGAGAAAAAAAAATTACCTAACTCTGTGGAACAGGGAATTCCTAAAAGCATTCTGAAGTCATTCTACGGCACAGCAAGTACAGCTTCTGCATTTGCTTTCACAAGCATAACACACATACATAGACTGAACACCACAGAAGACTCTCTATCTACAAAGTAGATTTCTGCCGACACACTTCTTGTAAAGTGTTTCCCTTACAGGACTCCAAAAAACAACAGATTTGAAAATTAATAAAAGGAAACCAAGACTTAATTCTGTAGGTAGCCTATTACTCCTGTACAAATGGCATGTGCTATATTGCTGACTTCAAAAAATGGGGAAAAAAAAGAACTTGGGGAATTCTAGGAATTTCCATAGGTACATAAATCCAGCCCCTATGGTACAGGTCATTGCATAAAGGTAGAGTAGAATGCTATAATGCCATAGTAGAATGCTGCAGATCCAATGCTCACTGTAACACTTACATCACCATGCATCCTTGGAGGGAGACGTTCTCTTGGAACTCTTTCATAGTCATATCGCCCTTCAGACCACATTTCATCTCTTCGATACGCCACTAAAGACAATCAAAATACAGTTAGTGAAAGCCTGACTCATTATGAATAGACAAAAGGACAGTTAGCAGAAAAACAAAGATCCCAGAATTTATTCCAATATTATGTATTTTATCTATATTATATTTATACTTTTTATTATTAGCCCTTTAAAATAAGTCTTCCTAGTTATGGAAAGCATGTAATGTACTTGGAGCAAAAATAACTCACAGTATGGGCAAGAACATGGAACTGGAAATTAGCTCAGTATTATCAGTAAAATTACAGGACTTAGAGATACTATAAAGAGCTCAATTGAAATATACACATATTGCAAATACTAGATGTACATGCAAATGCATATACAAATACCTTACAGCAATTCTAATACTGTTCTGCTAAAATACTGGAACTTTAAAAAAGGCAATTCAACATCTATTTATTAGATTAAATAATTTCTACTTTTTAATAAAATATAATAACTTTGAATTATTTAATTAACTCAGCCATCTGGAAAGAGATCAAAATGCAGCACATCATTTCTTAGTACAAAGCCCTACATTTTGATTATATGGATATAATACATTCTTCACATGTAGATACTTTCTGTTTTAAACTGGGAGCCAGCAGAACAAAAAAAAATACCTCTTTATAGAGGAAAGTGACTTTTGAAGCAGAGTTAGTCATTAAAGACAGGTGGAAATAAACCATCACCCTAAGAGATTCTAGTCATGCTGTGCTAGACAACACAGACTTGACTTCAAACTTTTCTGTTGACCATAAAGGTGACAAATTACCTACTATGCAACACTGAAAGTAGATATGCAACTGACAGAATTACATTTTTCAGACCTTCCCTTCACAATAGTAGCTCTAGCTGTTAAAAAGTCAATTGGGAAAAGTAACAGCAGGTCATATTCAGAAGCAGAAATACATAACATCACACAGAGTAAAAACACTTCACTGGAAACAGACTTATGAGGTTACATAAAATTATTGATTAATACACATGTTAAGAATCAACATAACAAAAGGGTTTATAAAGTAACTGTAAACAGAGGCAGTACTAATTCTGATATACACTTTTGCAAAATATAACAAACACATACTTTTCTGTCAGTTCTAGCAACTCTGCTTCTGAAGATCCATTCACTTAACTACAAAAAAAAGAAACTGAGGTTAGCAAAAAATACAAATATATTTATCATAAGTACATTTCTTTCTGTTAAGTAAATCAGATAGGTACAATCTAAATGTTTTAACTGCCGGCACCCCGTCATCTGTCTTTGTAAAGAAAAGTAAGATTTAGTTGCATGTGATGAGAAGCTAATGAAAAGCTTGATTTAACAAAGACCTTTCTTTTGGTAAAAGAGTGAATCCTGATAAAGAAGCTCTTTCCTCAACTACGAGATGCATCTATGTTCAGAGATTTTGACCCTAGCATTGGTTCAAACTTACCAGATTATCTTCTTAAAATATAGTCCCATTTTATAACAGACTTGACCTTAAGTTTGTTCTACAACCAAGACACAGAACTAGTCTGATGTAGCTACAGGTTATAAATCAAAAGTTGACTAAACCAACCAGTGGATCCGAGTTCCTGTAAGGACAAAAGCACGAGGATCCACTGTCCCTGCCCTCTCCAGTAAGCTCCATGTAAGAGTTACTAATTCTGAAACCACTGCTCATATTGCTGCATTGGACAGTCAGGTGCACCATCAGAAGCACCTTCCTGGCACTTTCACAGTAACTGCCTCAAATTTTCTTTCATTTTGTACTTTTTCTAGAGACTTAAAATGCACACCAGGGCTGTATGTGCATGAACAGCTCTTAGGCCAACCCCATGCCCTCCTTCCCACATTACCAGGAGGATGCTCTATCTGCTCTTACACTGCCCCCACCACCCTCTTTTCTTTGTGCCCAGAACAGTACCTGAACATTTCTGTGTTTTTATGTACCGAGAGGGACAGAATTGGCTACTCTAGACAACATCATTATGCAGAAAAGGCATCCTGTGCTCTGCCTTAAAACACTTCACTGCTGCTCCCCCATGCCCAGCCCTTGCCCCAGGGGGGACCACTCCTTCTGTCTATACTCACCCACAGCTGGAAGCACCTGCACTGCCCACAGCACCCACTCCCTGCCCTGCTCATCCACAGCCCACCCACCTCTCACACAGAGATTCAGGTACTTGATGGCAATCCTCAGTTTTTTAGATAAATAGCAAAATAGCAGAAGCTAAATTCAAATGAGGTTTTCAAGTGGGCTGCTTTTTTTTTCTATTTTGACAAATACAGTAGTGACCCTGTCCTTTCACCTGCAGAAGTTATTGAAACTGTTAACTGAACACACTGTTCAAAAAGCAACACATCTCAGGTAAGTGCTACTGAAGCTGAGTGCAAACTTACAGCTCATGCTGCTTTGTCAGTCAAACCACCTCCAACATCCCAACACACATCACTGGCAGTAGACACCAACACTCACATACACACCCCATTATATTATCAGGCAGCAAGGCTGATAAAAACACTCCTTTTTTTAATCACTGTTGGACCTCACTGAAATGAGCAAAAATTAAGACCAATATTTTGACAAAAACACAAGCTAGAAAAATGTAGAGATATACTATTACAAAAGTCAACAGACTGACAAAAAAAATATACACAAGACAAC
Organism: Phainopepla nitens; assembly: GCA_013400175.1. Classification (NCBI taxonomy): domain Eukaryota; kingdom Metazoa; phylum Chordata; class Aves; order Passeriformes; family Bombycillidae; genus Phainopepla; species Phainopepla nitens. The sequence continues at coordinate 513,554 of VXBQ01007007.1, read as the reverse complement.
TAGGAACCATGCAGGTGGAAGAAAAATCTCATCTGCATTTAGAGGAATGAAATGAAGATAGTTAATCAGGCAGAATCAACCATCAAGTACATTGGTTAAAATGCTGGTAAGGTAAACAAGTACAGGACCAATTTTATAAAAACAGACAAATTTTAGCTGAGACCAATGAGATAAAATAAGGATGTATTTGAAAATACCAAAAGAAAAAAAAATGTTTGAAGGGAAGGAAATGCAATTCCCAGTGTCCTGAGCACCTTTTATCTGTTTCTACAGAAAAAGAAAACAACCCATTTCTTTACTGATGTGACCTAAGACAGCTTTAATAACAACCATGGAGAGCCTAAACTCAATATCAGAAGATTCCATTAAATCTCAAGTTTATTATGCTGTATTGAGATTCATCTGTACTCTCAGTAGGTACAAAGTTGCTGCAAAACAAAGGATGAGAAAAATCTGGTTTTATTTCACACCTAATATTATAACTCATCCTGGTTAACTATTTTCTATTAGCACATTCGACAAAAATAACTGATATTTAGTATTATGATATATAATCACTTGCTACATTAATTTAAACAATCTCTTCCTATTTTGGTCCGAGGTGACTGTTTTACCTAAAGCAATGTCTTCTCGCAAATAAACACATTCTGCAAGTGCAGACATCATTCTATTAACACAACACAAGCTGCTCTATTGTAGCCAGCCACCAAGAATGGCTTTACTCCAATTAGCACCATGTTGTGCTCTATGCTAGCACAGGTTTTTTTCACCAGGCAGACTACACAGGTGTCTTCAGATTTTTGGCACCACTAGCTTTCTTCATCTAACGATCAATTTTTTTTTTTTTCACTTTCTAAATATGTGTTAAAAAATTCCTGATGCATTTGCAAAAGCACTCTAGTACTTCAAAACATTTTGTACAAAATTCTTGTCTGCTTACACTTACTTGAGACATCAATTTTCATCAAGGCTACAACTATCTACTTCTCCGGGATTTGTAATTTTCTAGCGAGTGCTATGATCCATCTGCAGAATCTACAGTTTTGTTTTCAATCCAGTTTCCTAATCCAGATGGCTACATCTTGCCATATGTGAACAAAGCACAAAAACAATGCTGTGCTGCAAATGCAGAGACAGGCAGCTGAAGTGCCTCCCATGCCACAGGGATGCATCTGGTTTTATATTGTTACTTTGACAAACAGCAAGAGACTGACAAATGGGAGTAAATTCTGTCTCTCCTTTACTTTGGAAAGCACTCAAAAAAAAGCTGAAATGCTTTTGTACAAGATGTACAAGACATAGCTTATTAGCAATATCACTATAAAAACTGCACTGATTCCTGCTGTGAGGCTAAAAAGACAGACACAAAACATTGCTTTATCTTCCAACAATCGGACTCTGTATTTGACAATCTCCAAAGACATCCCAGTATCTCTTACCTAGACAGAATGCAAGGCAGATAAAAGCGGGTTTGGGAGAGAAAGTAACTTTCTCATCTTCCCCTCCTACTTGGGACAGGTAGAACATACTGAATAAACACAGTCCTACTGGTAAAATGAAAAAGCAGAAGTGTAAGAACAGAGGGGAAAACTCAACACATCAGGAAATAAAATAACATGAGAGAGGCACTTAGAAAACCAGAGATTTAAAGACAATCTGTCTCTGCCTAACAGCAAATATTAGGCTGTTGCAAGAGTTTCAAAAGCAATTAGAAGTATGACTGCAACAAGTCTAGGGATATTCATCTAGATACCAAGAGGCTTTCTCCCAATCTCTCTAAATCCATTCACAATAATTTTGACTTAAAATAGCATGCATAAATTGAATAAAACTAATAACAGCAGGAGCATTCCAATGAGGATTTACAATCCCACCAGCTCTACTTCCTTACTACCTAATTCTAACATGTCACTGGGACAAGAGAAATGGAAGCAATGCCTTGGGGGGTTATATATTAATAGAATGACTGATATATTAGCACTCATCTTTGCCTGACCTCCTGCTGTTATCGACCTGTCCATCACCAGTGCCAGTGCTATGAAAAGCATATTCTACCAGGCTCTGATGTGGCTGCTCTGCCAGTAGTGCCACTGCAAACATGGATCACCACTGCTCCCGTGGCTTTCCATCCTGCAGCACAGACACTCTGACACCAAAACATGGCAGCTTTCCATACGGCTGCCATAACCAGTCAAAACCACAGTGCTCTCAAGAATTACTCTTGGAAGTAACAACCAACTCACAGCACTTCACCCAGAGCAAATCACTGTCCTCACTGGTTGCGTGGGTTTGCACATCTTTTTGTTACTTCTGACTATCTTTGTCCCCTTGCAGGCACAGATACACCAGATAAAGAATTTATAGACTATCCTGGAAAACTCTAATGGATGGGAAAGAGCCTACTTAAGGAGTACGAGTGAGAATAAAAAAACATGAAGAGTAGACTCAAGACGCGTAAATATTAGTAAAGACTTAAAATATTACGGCATATCCTATTGTTAAACTAATCACGCAGACTTATTCTGAAATACTTATTCCAGTACTTATTAGGAAATGGGCTGAGTGACACACATATGTATTATTTATCCGTCTAGAAATAATAAGGATATCGATCCCGCACCAACACACCCACCACACGTCAATGAAAGTGTTTACAATGGGATTTGTATAGCCTCCAAACATTCATTACAAGTTATTGTTTAAAATTACTCTCAGACGTATGTACAAGTAGGACCATCCTTCCCTTCAAAACAAGTACACAAATCAAACTGAGAATCAAAGCCTTCTGTCCCGTACGGGTTTCAAAGAAGAGTAAACAGCAGGGCTCGCAAGCGGCGTGGGGCGCTAAGCCAGCGGCCGCCGGCCCGGGGAGCGCGCGTCCTTCCCGCCACCGACACCCGCCCGAGCCCGCGGCGGC
>VXBQ01007007.1:466505-510406 GCA_013400175.1 Phainopepla nitens | reverse complement strand
GAGGCAGCCGCGTGTCCCGCGTGTCCCGCGTGTCCCGCGTGTCCCGGGTGTCCCGCCCCGCCGGGACCGCCGCTGCGCCTCCGCGGCCGCGTCGCACGATGGGCTCCCGCGCGGGCTGAGCCCCGCCGTGACGGGTACGCCGGGGCGGGGGCACCGCGGCTGCCGCGAGCGCTGCCTCACGGCTCGCTGGCTTCGGGCCTTTGCGGAATAGGAAGGGACGAAATAAGCGGCTGGTCGGGGCCGCGCTGTGGTAGAGGAGCCGCAGGGTGATGTTGTGGCCAAAAGTGTTAGTGTACGGCGTGTCTGAGCAGTCTGTGGTTCTGTTGCTTTGGTGTCGCTTTGCTCTGAAATGAGCTCCGAAATAGCTTGTGAGTCTCGTGATTTGAGGAGGAAGGGCCGTCACGAAGTGAGTTACCCAGATCTGCCCCTCCTGGGTGAGGTTCTGGGTGAGACCAGATGCGACTGAACCGAGCAGCTCTTCTCCATCTTGGCTGTGCTGAGAATCTCTTTAAAAAGACATTTAATAGGTTTAATATAGATTTAATAAAGCTGAAAAAGCTTTAATAGGTTTTCCATTTGGAGCGTGGGGGAAATAGTAGCATAGAAAAGATGAACTTCTGAGTGTCCTGGGTCTCTCCAAGTGGAGGCAAAAGAAGACAGCCCAGGCCCTCGCCTCCAGAGCACTCCTTATTTCTGTAGGTATTGTGCATTTGTTGTCAAGTAAAGCACTTACTGCTGTATCATCTCCATTCACAATAAAGTCTCAGCAAATGCTGAGGAGTACTGGGGATGAAAATGGAATCATATCATTATATCTGTCTGGGACAAAATTCTACTGATTTTGGCCAAGGTCGATTAGACATCTATATGTAATCTGGAAAAGGAACATATATGAATTGTATGTGTTTGATAAATAGTCCCAGCTGATGGTCTGGTTGCCCAGCTTGTCCCTAAGCTTTTGTAGTTAGATTAGTACAAGTGGTTTGATTCAAATCATAGATCCTTTTTATGTTCCTCTTTGGCTTGAGCAGACTGTATTCTTTCTTTGCTGATAGTGTTAAACCTTATTTGCCAACTCTTGATCCTGTTTAATATTTTTTGGTACTATTTAAAGTGACTATGAGATAAAACAGATTATTCTCTTGCAGCTTGTTCCATGGCCTGTTTTAATATAGGTAGATAAATTTTACAGAAAGGCCTTATAAAATCAGGCCTTGCTATGCTAGGTAGTAGCTGGCTTGTCACTCCTAAGTGCAAGCTAAGCTGGCTTGCAACTTCTCCATGTGAAAACAATCTTGAGAATGAAGGTTCATTAGACAACTAATTATTTCTGGATGAAAAACACCTGCACCTGCCATAAACAAGAGATCTGTCTCATGAGAACCAGTGAATAAAATATGTAAACTTACCAAGAATAGAAGGATTTGATGGACAAGTAAGATACCTGTTACTAACCAATAAAGTAATTGGCAAGGAAACAATTAACCAATTAGAGCTGCACACGAGGTCTATAAAAACTGTATAAAAATAAGTTGTGTAAACAATAAAGCAGCTTCGTCAAAATCATATCAGTTCATTGTTCTGAAGTCCTGAGCTTCCACAATGCCCCTTGTGCAGGGCAGAATTGTAGCAAGTGGTTGATACCCTTGTCAGGGACCAGGAGAACATGAGTTTGGTTTTGTCCTGTGCCACAAACACTTGACTGTAAGCCTGAGCCAAGCTCCTGCAACAGCTAATGGTTTGTTGATTTGGGTCTAAACTCTGTTGACACTATTAAATCAGGAAGAAAATACTGTGTTTTAAGGATCAAGATAGAAAAACTCGAATTAATTGGCCTGAGTAGGAGTGTCTTGAGAAACTTGCTCACTTGCAATCATTTGTACATACTTCAGTTGATTTGAGTCATAAATCTGACCTTGTTGCTCTGCACATAAAAACACACATACAAGTGTGTGCTTTTAAGTTGAAATACCAAAGTTAAGTCATGAAAGTATCCGTCAATTTAGGCTCCACTTGATGATTCAGAGGCTTCTGAACTGTTTTGGTGGTGTCCTCATGTGTTCTGGGATAGAGTAGAAAAGCCAATTACTGAAATTAATCATTGTCTTTTTGTGATATCCCCAATGCTAATGACAGATGCTGCATTAAGCATATTGGATTGAAGCAAAACATATTCATGTACCTGATCTATTTTTCAGGAAACCTAGTCATTGCTGACAGATGGCTCTTGTCAAAAAAAGGCTTCTTTTAGTTCGAGTTGTTAGGAGACAAAAAACATTGAATTCAAGAAGTCGTAGTAATGAGACATAACTCTATTGTCAAAGTTAGTATGTGAAAGTGATAAATGAAGGAGGCACTAATGTTACTGAGAGGCCATTACATTAATGGGAATTGTGTGCAATTCTGTGGAGGTACTGTAAAGGCTTTTAGCCAATGCTTTAAAGTTAAGTGATGAAGGTAATACCTTGAGGATCAAAAAAGCCCCAGAAAAGCATCCAAGATAAAATAGAAATGTTTTGATTTGTTGAAAAGCTCTAGTACAATATAGCCTTGAAGCCAGGCTGTACCTGACTTTCAGGTGAGTCTCCTGCAGCAAGAAGAAAGCTCAGATGTTGTTTTTCAGTTCATTTGGAGATTTTTGTGAAGGAAGAGGATATTTTTTTTTTTTCCTTTTCAGCTGAGCGGAGAGACTGGTAATCATGGAGAAAGAATGTGATGAAAATGTTAAACTTATATTGGACAGTTCTATGAAGTTAGAAAACTCCTGAAGTAGCAGGACTTCCAGTCTTGTAATGATGAGCCTCCAGATGACATGTCTTGTCTGGAGAGTTAGTTTAAAGGTGGAAACTGGCATTTTTTACTCCTCCCTCTAGAAAGCATCATTATAATAGTGATAACCATACAATTGCTGTACTCCCTCTTGTATTAAAGTTGTGTCTGTATAGTGAGTCAGACATTGAAAATAAGAAACACTTGGACAACAGTCCTAAACAATACAAATTACTAAGAGTATTTGGGCAGTTGGAGCAGCAAAACTGTAAAGCTTAAGTTTGTCCAGGGGAGTAGAAACAATGTTCAGCCTCAGCTGTCTGGCAGCTAGTGCTCTCAGGGTGCAACTCTTTCGGCTTCTTCTGGAAAAAGCAGTGTGCAGCTGAAAATGGTGATTCTACAGGCTGCTTTCATAAATTATTTTCTAACAACTGAGCTGTTAGGCCAGTAGTAATCTCTGCATGATGCCTCACCTCCTCTGTGGAGGTCTGCACTGTTGCATTGTGGAATATGCAGGCTGACTGCTCTCCAGCCATGCTGTTCTCCCTGGTGCCTGCCCATTAAAATGGGGGCTGCTTGGTCTGCTGTTACAAGGTGCTCCAGCTTCTCTTGCCTTTTAGGCAGAGTGAAATTGTTGTATTCAAACACTTGAGGTTCACCTCCAGTGTTTTCTCATCCCCTGTTGCAATATCTTAGCCCTGGCAATATACTGTAGTGCAGTGTTGAGATTGCTCTTCCTGAATCCTTCTCTCCACTGTACATCTGGATAACTGCTCTTCAGGCCGTCTATTCCCATGGCTTGTTGCCAAGTCAGTCTGGTTAGGCTTGTCAAGGATACCAATGCCAGGCAGAAAGGAATTTGGGATAATGAACTCAGTCTGCTGAACACCAGATGCAATGTGTGGCCTTTATTGCAAATTTATTCTCTTTTCATTTGCTTAACCTTTGTGTTGCCATTTTTGTTCATGCCAGAAAACAATCTCTGAACGTGGAAAACCTCAAAATTCAATCACTTGGAAACTGCCACTCAAATGAATTGTGATACAGTAAGCATGTCAGGAAAGAGAAGCAAAGCACTTGGATAATCAGTGTCTACTGGGAATATCAGGCCTTCAGATAACTTGAATCATGAAATGCCAGAAAGTATCAGCCAGATTAGAGTGTGATATTAGTTACTTAGCTGGCACATGGCCAAGCAATCTGTTCAGACTGGCTATGCAAGAAGTCCCCTAAGAAACTGTAATATGGCAGATGCTGATTTTAATACTTTAGGTTTTTTATCCCTTCATCAGCTTTTGTCTGCATTTTTAAAATGAGTCAGTCTTGCTGAAGAAGTGGCGTTATCCTTAGTTGGGAATTAGCTAGAGGTGCCAGGAAGCAGTAATAAGGCTGTGGGAAAATGGACAAGGAGGTAGGAATTGGACTGTAGGGAATGGGTTTGCTGTACTATTTGGTGTGGCCTTTCATAAGGGGTAGGTTTTGATCTTACATTTTACTCACTTAGCCCTTGGTCTGAACCATGGCTACAGAATGGATCAAAGAGAGTGTTTTGCACAGACTTTACACCACTCAAAATTTGGGGAAATGTCCGAACGTGAAGAAAAACATTGGCTCATCCTCCTCAAGTTAGTTCGGTTGCTCTTCACCTAGTAGTAGATGATGTGTAGGTGGTTGTAACAGTATTTTTAATTGATTCATTGTTTCCAGACATACTCAGTTTCAAGAGCATAGAAAAGATTGGAAATTAAAATGGAAAAATTGGAAATTTTCCTGCTTCCTACCAAGAGAAATCTGCCTAATCAGAAGGAGGAAGGGGAGTGCTTCTACAGAGATGCTGCTTTATGGTCAGCTCTGGACACATGCAGCTCTAGAGGAGTGCAGAAACTTGAGCAATAGTTAAGAGAGGAAATGGGAGCATGCCGCTTTAGCATCGTGCTACTTTGACTTTAAAATGTATTTATCTCCCTCCCCACAATAATTAGGACTCTGCTTTAGGGAAACTTTTTTTTTTTTCCCCTTAGCCAATTCTATTTTATTGTACTTTGAATGCAGCTGAACTGATACTTGTATAAAGAATCCGATCATGCTGGTACTGGTACAAAGGTCAGTAATTTGATACATTTGCCATAATGTTTAATAAATGGACGTTGCTTGTTTCTTTTGTCCCCTAACCTTTCTAATTGCACAGATCAGCAGAGGACTATTCTAAGTACACTAACTTGTCAGTTTTTTCTTGACTACAAATGGACTCACATAGAACAAAAATATGTTTGGGTCCAGGAGAGGAGGAAGGAAAGTATGTCTTCTGTAGTCATACAGAAGGCAAACGCTAATTTTCATGTAAAATGATCGAAGGGAAATGAAAGCTATGCTCTCTTTCAACTTTATCATGTCTGTCTGAGCTAGGTTTGAAATAAAATTGAAAGTCTTGAAACTCTTTTTTTAATTGATTTCTTTGCTCAATACAGCTTAACTCTTCTCTCTTTTTCCTTTCATCAGAAAAATGAGTGGTGGGTTGGCACCGAGCAAAAGCACAGTGTATGTGTCCAATTTACCCTTTGCTTTGACTAACAATGATTTGTACAGGGTAAGTTTTAAGAGATGCATTGTTCAGATTAAACTTGTTGACAACAATTATGACTGTAAAATCAATACTGATATATAAGTTTGTCATGATAAATTTATTGTTAGTTAAATGCAATTGTCTGCTGTTAAGTCTTTTTATTTTGTTTTATATTTCAGATATTTTCAAAGTATGGGAAAGTTGTCAAGTAAGTGACCTGATATGGCTTTCTATTTTTGTACCTCTCATATTAAATATTTTATATCTTTCCTTCACTTGGAAGTCTTGAGCTTTTTGTAATTAAAATATGAATGTGGAATGTGAATGTATTGAAGTTCTGTTCATTTTTTAATAAAGTATAAATTTAATTTAACAGCTGGCAGTTCTTGCAGTTACATACGTAATGCAAGAATATTTGTGTTGGGGCATGTTTTGCTAACCATTTCTTAAGAGCAAGTAGAATGTTGTAACATGCCATCAGTCCTTTCTTGAAACAGTGTTCTTCTAGTATTAATCCCCTTTCCTTGAACACTGTGGGGCACAGTGGGTAAGTGTGAAAGTGGGAGCTTCTTACGTGAGCTAGATGTCACAGTTCCCACAACTGCAGTGTGCAGTTCTCTGTGATTCCAGAGGGGCTTGTCATTGTGACTATTTGGTATTTTACTTAAAGCTGCATGTAAGGCTGCATTAATGGCTTTCTGTATGTGAGGTATTCATTAACAATATATGTGAATATCTGCCTCTGTGTTCAAATAATAGAAAGAAATGCCACACTAAGGATCTGACTGGTTTGTTTATTTTCTTCAATCGGTCAGAATAAGGAGATTCAAGTCTTCATTTTTTAATCCTAAACCAGCAGGAATCTTCTCTAATTTCTAGTAGCTGTTGCAATAACCTGTGAGGTACATAGTTTCAAAGTTTCTGAAGGCTCAGAAGTGTCTTTCAGGTGACAAATAGCAGGAAAAACAAGTATATCCTGACTATTATAACTTCAACTGAGTTTGTTCATTAAGAAATCAGACTTTCTACAGCTCCAAGAAGTTCCTGACTTTTTAAAGATTTGTCACACTTATTCTTTCTCTTGTTGTGTTTTTAACTGGTATGTTCAATATCCCCATTAGAAGCCTGACAGTCATACCAGGCTTCTGTTGGCATTCTTCAAGGAGTAGCTTGGCAGAAAAATTAATATGATTGTTTGAAGTCAGTTTTATTGACAGTTGAACTTAATGCATGCAGTTGGACATGTCCTGTCCAAGAAGCTGTGGTAGTAAAACTGTGAGGCTCAAACTTTTTATGCAGGTATTTGGGGAAATTTGAGCTTTCTTTACTGCGTATTTATTTTAGAAACTTTTTACCATGTAGGTCATCTGTTACTTACACAGGTTGTATGGCAGACCTTCTGTATTGAAGTGGGGTTTGGTTTTTTGGTTACTTCTTAGGATTTTGGCTTGTCTTTGTTCTGCCTGTGGTGGACCTAGGGAGGAGTGTATTCCCTACTTTTTTACATGTACTTTGATTTTTATGTGCATGCAGCCTGACATTCTGATTCTCACTGTTGTTGTTTTGTTAGGTTTTTTTCAGGCCTAAATACAACTGACATTAAGATTGAAAGAATTGAGGCTGTGTGGGTTCCAGCCTTATACACACCCCGGCCCTGTCTTGTAAATTTTTATCTTCAGGTTCTGTTTTACTGTTTCTGCATTTTCATGAACTTCTCAATGTGCTATAGGAGCTGTTGATGTCAATGTTAAACTGAAGATTTAACTTTGTATATCATATGAAATAACACATGCATCCCTGATGTTTGGATTTCAGTTGGAGATACTGCATATAGTTAGTGTTTCCTATTGTGAACCTGTTTAGCTGATTAGTCCTACACGAACAGAGATTTCTCAGTTTGGAGGCAGGTCACACTGTGCTTTTCATCAATAATAGCAATGGTAAGGTTACTCATGAATTTTCCTTTCACCTCCAGTATACATAGTTCCCTCCAGTTAGGTTGCTTGTAAATCTAAAGATTACATTCTCTGTTCTTCGAGTCACCCGAGGGAATTAGGAGTGATACTGGTCCCAGAAAGACCCCACATGCTTTTTAAAAATCATCTCCACTCTACCTCTAAATACATGGCCAGGTTAGCTGCTCCTTGGTATTTCTGTTTAATGAGTATTTTTATTGTTAAATATACTTTAACCCTTTTGCTGTATAACAAAGGTAAGATCCCACTGAGATCTTCAAGGAAAAAATATCTCTGAAGTAATTTTAGTGTGGTTCACTAAAATCAATAATGTGGTTATATGTTTCCAGAGTTACCATTATGAAAGACAAAGACACCAGAAAGAGCAAAGGAGTTGCCTTTATTTTGTTTTTGGATAAAGAATCTGCACAAAACTGTTCTCGGGCACTTAATAACAAGCAGGTAAGTTGTGGAAGGTTTTTATGGCAGGAGGGTTGGGCTCTCAGTCCCAAAACATTTACCTTTTCTTTCTGTTTTTCTGTAGTTGTTTGGAAGAGTAATAAAAGCAAGTATTGCCATCGATAATGGAAGAGCAGCAGAATTCATTCGCAGGCGGAACTACTTTGATAAGTCCAAGTGTTACGAATGTGGGGTGAGTAAAACCAAAAATGGAGAGAAATGGACAAGAGTTGTGGGTTGAGATAAGAGCAACTTAATAATTGAAATAATACTAAATAGTAGTAGTAATAGTAGATGGTAATGAAAGTAACAAAGAGAAATAAAACCCAAGAAAGATAAGTGATGCACATGAAAACTACTGTAATGACAACCTCCTACTCTTTGCTTCAAAATACCTGCTTTTGCTATATCTTTGGAAGCTCATGATTTAGTTAGCAGTAAAATAAATACAGGAAACAACTGTTTTATATAGAAGTGAGTTTTAAGTTTTAAGTGATTCCTGACTTTTCCTGAACATAGTAATGTAGGACAATGATATTTGGATAGTATTTAATGTCCAATACAAACTTGATTTATATTCATAACACTTCTTACAGCAAAAATGTCACCTCACTCCTGTGTCTTAAATTGTTAATTCAGAAGTTTCTATCTTGTCTTGGATATAAACTATGTGTAGTGTATTCACTTATTGCAGCAGACAAAAAAATCTACTGTGCTCATAGCTTGTTCTCAGTTTGCAGTTAAGCATGCATATCACCACCAATCTCTTCATTTCCATGGCAAGCCTAGAGAAGAGTTTGTCTTCTGTGTGCTAATTCAGCATTCCATTTATCTTACTAATTGCTTCCATTTTTTCCCCCATGAACTTCCCTCAAGATACGTTTTAATGTATAGTTGTTTGTAATGGCTTCTGTTAAGCAATATTTCTTTTTCTCCAAGGAAGCAGGACACTTAAGTTATGCTTGTCCTAAAAATATGTTAGGGGAGAGGGAACCACCAAAAAAAAAAGAAAAGAAGAAGAGAAAGAAAATAGTGGAGCCAGAAGAAATGTATGTATATTGAGTTACATGTTGCTACTTTTTTTAGGCAGCTTTTTCAAACTAAATACTTATATTAAAGAGCTATAATTTTTTTTCTCTCTCTGCACAATGAAGTGAGGAGGAAGAAGAAAGTGAAGAGGAAGGAGAAGACCCTGCTTTAGATAGCCTCAGCCAAGCCATAGCTTTTCAGGTACGAAATTGAAGCATGGCATATTTATTACTATTTTTTAAATTCAACTCCCTTCTTTAGCTGCTTTTCAGAAGCTCTGATATACATGCATAGGTCTGTCTGCTCTGTAGTGCTTAGCAGTGTCTGGTTTGGTAGCAGTAGTTGGTAACTGCAGTTGGCTTCTTTACATTGCAGGCATGTCCAGTGGAATTTTGTTTGGGTTTCTTGCTCTCTCACTATTGCTGTATTTGTGTGTTACAGCCTTTTTTTTCCTTCAAGCTCCTTTGCTATTTGCTTGTGTCATCTCTGCTGTGATGCTCTGCTAGGTTTTTGCCCCCAAATCCCTCTTCACTTTGTTAACTGAGGAGACAGATAAACAGTCATGTAAAAGTGACCAGACACATCCTCTGCCCTCACTGGAATGTCCTTGAACATTTATTACCAGGACGCTTCCTTTGCCCAGTACAGACCATCACATTCTCTAATAGAGCTCATCTCCCAAAACATACTGAATGCTTTTTTTTAATGTAGTTAGATTACCCAAAATCTGTATTACTGTCTTTATTGATTCTTTATCTCTACACCCTTTTGCTTCACCAGACAAAAAAAAGCCTGACCTGATATTCAAATTTCTGGGCTCCCTGGTCAACATTGTTGCCTGTGTGCCTGTCCCTCTGCAAAAAAGCCTCAAGAGTTAATAATTTTGTTCTGAATATGACTGTAATGAGTGCAGGACTTTTACATGATGTAGTCCAAAAAAAGTGATTCAAGTATTCACAGTGTTCCTCCCTTTCCCCAAAATCTCCACGATTGGAAATAAAACCTGTAAAGCCAGGAAACATTCTCATTTCTATCACCATCCAAAGATTTTTAACTGGTAAAAATAGGAAGCTTCTATTTAAACTATTAGTTGAATAACCTTAGGTAATAATCCCCAAAGGCACTCATTATGTGAATAAATGACTGCAAAGGACAATGGATAGAAGACTTATTAGTGGAACAAAGCTGATTCAATAACATCAGTTTAAAACATGAGGCATTTTTTGCTTTAGATCTCGGCTAAAGAGATCGACTTAGATTTTTTTGCTTTAGATCTCTCTATATTTTTGGAAGTTTGCCATGGGCAGAATTCCTCCTTTTGAGAATACAGGATGGTCCAGCTAGCTGCTGTGGTATAGAAGACAGCTTGTATGTGAGAACTACTTTCAGAAATGTTTCATAGTGCTTTGATCACACAGTTTACCTGGAAATAAACTCTTGTAATGCTCTAACTTATTTAATAATTCAATGCATATTAATAATTATCATTATTATTTGTAGTGCACCTTAATTTTTCTTAATGCCAGCTAATACTTCTCTTTTCTTCTTTATAGCAAGCCAAAATTGAGGAAGAGCAACAAAGATGGACACAGACTGCAGGGGAATCTTCAATTTCAGATGATTCAAAACGTCCACGAATTAAGAAAAGTGCTTATTTCAGTGATGAGGAAGAACTTAGCGACTGAAATAATATTGTTCTAAATGCATATATAAGGTGTATATAGTGTACATTTTTAAAGTGCTACAAAGTGATCTGTAATACAGGTTTGTTTTGGTGTTGAAGACGCTGAAAATGATGGGGTTTTTTTATTCTGTCCCCCGACTCTCTCATCTTTTTATATCTGTGTCTCTAAACCTTACCTTTCAAGGCAACATTTTAAGAAACAGTGTGATTATACACTTAAATCCAGAAAAGTGTCTGTGAGAATGCATCTTGCAGTTAGTTTCTAGACTCACCAAAAAAAAATGAAGTGTTTCATGGGAGAATTTCCTAAGGCTTTTTTTCTAAGAGGAGTTCCTCTTGTGATGACTGTTAACACCGCTGACGCTTTATGTATTGGTCTGTTTGGAAGCAGTGCTTTAGTAGTACTTAAGTAGAATATGAAACTTGCATTAGTTCCTCTGCAAAGGGTTGAATTTCAGCTTTAAGCATTGTCCTTTTACTCTTCGTGCAGTACTATAATAAATTTTTGTCACATCAACACTGTTTTTCCTGACTGCAGTTTGAGCGCCTAACAGCCAGCTGAACCTGTTGGCAAAATCCAAAAGGCATAGCTTCCTATGTGCCTAAAAAACAGCTTTCATGTGTGTCTTAGGTTGCAATGCAAGATGTAACCAAAAGTATGTATTCTGTTACCATCGTTAAAACCAGGTGGGGCAGTGTTCTTTATCTCTTCCACAACCCATCCTGCCTCCAGGGGATATCTTCTGTTAATGGGCCGTTGAGTCTCACTGCATAACTAATAAAATTACATCAGCCCCTTATAAATATGCTCCACCCAGGGGGAGGAGTCAAGCATTCCTACCTAGATACAAATCTAAGATTGAGAACACCACAAGCAGCCTTTTTCCACTAGATTCCCAGAAAAAAACTTCATCATCACTGGACCTTCAGAAGAAAACTACACCCTTCTACAGAATCACTGCTTCAACAAAACCACATCTGTCACTCCAGGAACACTGCAGCCACCATTTAATTGGACTGCTACCAACACCCTGACCAAAAAGGTGTGAAGTTATTTTCTGACTCAGTCAGTGTTCTTGTACTACTGCATTTTATTTTAATTTTCCTATTATTATAACTCTGACTTAAAATCTCTCACTAATTTGCTTTCAAACCAGCACAATATGTACTTGGAACTGTCGTGGTCTCTTAGCAAAGTGTGTTGCCACGTATTTTGCGCATAAAGCTTTTAGACTTTCTCTGTCCTTAGATCTCTCCAGGGTTCTAGACATGTTTTCTTGTAGCTGTGATCATTCCCAAAACCACAGACACATGCTGATGGTGGTACCATTTTATATTGGTGTGTAGTCTAAACTTCTCACTTTTAGGAAGCACAATATAAAACACATTCACAATTTCACACTTGGAAGAAGAGACAAGCTGGCCTCTATTTTCGGTTCTTCCTGTTTGCTCATCAGGACTTGATTTTCTTCCAAATATAGAAAATGTAAATCCAAATATAGCATTATGTATTCTTAATTAATACAAATTTACATTCAAATATGTAACTGGGTGCAAAGCAAAGAAACATGCACATGCACCCTCTAAGCTAATATAGTGACATTCAGAACATCATTCTGGTGCCTTCCCTTGCTCCTTTAAACACAAGAATTCAGAAACAAGAATGAAGTAATACAAGTGTTTGCTGTGCAAGCTCCCCGAGTAAGCAGAATAGGAAGGATTATTTGGCTTGAGGTAGAGGATCTTGGACTCAGCAATCCAAGAAATGTTTTTAAGACTGACTTTGACTTTTTGCTGAAAGTACTGTTTATTAAATCTGAAGCTTCTTGTACTGAATTTCAGGAATAACTCTTAATACTGAATAGCTGAGAGCTAAACTGACAGGCATAACTGACTGTTAATAAATGCAAATCACTCTACATCATCTATGTGTGCAATAATGAAGTTTGAGGAGTTCTAAAGTCTACTAAGGAGGCAAGTAATGCTGTCAGCATGCTTTTCTTCAAATCTTAGGTTAGGGCTAAATGGTAGTCCAGGAAAAAAAAAAAAAGGCAAAACAAAGAGATTATGCCACCATGCCAAATTAGAGTTTGTCTTCTTCTTAAATACAATATTCAGTGCTGGTTTTAAAAAAATAGAAAACTAGAATGTGGCAGAGGACAAATTTGACTTTGTCCACGACTTTGATTTGGAAATACTTGATAGCTTGTAAGAATTAAGATTTCAGTGAAGTGATTAGACAGCAAGCTTCAAACTTTTATTTCATTGCACCATGTAATGTAGTAGTGGAACTCACTGCCCTGAGGCTTTTGTCAGGGTCATAGGGTCAAAAGGATTAGACTTACATGTGGAACATGATATTTTAAAATGTTAAAGACTCTGCTCAGAAATATCCTCAAATAAAAACCAAAACTGACCATTGTTCTGACCTAATACAGTACTTTTTCCAGAGTTCCAGTTGCTGAAGCACACTGATGTATCTTTCTAGTCTGCTGCTTCTGCCTCACTGCTTCCCCACAGGATTTGTTTTTGTCAGCATGAAGCAGTAGGTCAGTCCAACTGACTCCGTGTTGTTCCTCCATGCTCTTTTGTTCCAAGCATGAAGACACTTGAGGTAGGTGACATTGGAAAAGAAAAGTAAAAATGAACCTGCTTCTGTGCAGAATTGACATTTGGAATTTTTTTACCTTAAATCATCTTCCTTTAACAGTTTCCCTAATTCTGAACTTCTGTTGATCAGCAGTGTGTGTAGCGTTTATCTTAGAAGAATGCACCTAATGCCTAAAACACAGTCTAAAGAGAACTTCCAGGATAGAATTTTTGCTCTTGGCTTCCTGAATCGTTTTAAGTTTCAGTTCTTTTTTGGCAGGATAACAAAGCATTTCTAGGTGAGAAATTTAGAACACTAGCCTTAGATAACCATTAGGTTAGATAGCATAAGTACCTGTGCTGCTTGCTTGAATACAAAGTTGTTTTCTACAGCACCCTCAATGCAGCTGCCTCATTCTGAAAAAAAAAAAAAAATACGGCCAACATTTGTCTCTAAAGTCTCTTTACGACTTTGAGCATGGAGGGATTTGCTCCTGTTCATGCCTACCCTCCCCTGCTTTAATCAGCATGACTTCAGATTTCCACCTGAATCCCATCAGTGCTGAGGAGCAAGAGAGTGTTAAGGGGGCTCCTAATTTAGATGAGGCCAAGAGGGGGCAATTAGTGTGCAAAGCTCAAGCAATGCAGTGGCACTTTTGTCAGTTTGGTATCATAAAAGCACTGATTGTGGAAGCAGGAAATGGTGTTGGTGGCTCTGGGCCAGACAGGTGTGACTGTGTACTCTTATCAAAAGAGAGAACAATAGAAAATGCCTTATAGAACACCTTCCTGTTGTTAGAAAAACCATAGTTTTCTTCTGAGAGGCTCATGTTCAAGTTGTATGTTGGTTTGGGGTTATTTTTAATACTTTGAGGCCCTACCTTAGGCTTACAAGCTGAATTCTGGTTTTAGAGCATAAACAATATGGCTCTGATTATGGAGAAAATTACACTAAATGGGAGACTTTTTTTTTTTTTAAAATAATGTCAAAAATTCATCTTTCTGCAAATATCCACTTATTAGATTTTGTCTTTCGTATTTTCAAAACAGCTTGAAAATTGTCGAAATAGATTCTGGGTCATAGGACCTCTCATCTATTGAAATGTCTAACACAGTAGTGTCTACAAAATCACTAGGAGATGCCTTTTATCTGTCCTTGGGGAAGAAGGGATATGGGAGTGGGATAAGGATGATTAGCTTAATTGATTATAAATGGTATTACTCATACTGTGCCTGTGCAGCACTTGTTAAAACCATTGCAGCTGTGAGACACGGGAGTAATTTTAGTCCGTGTTTAGCAGGCTCCCACTACGTTTTTGGCACATTCAGGTTACTACTCTCAGCAGAGCAATAGAAAGGACTGTAAATATAAAGAACTACATGTAGCTATATAGGTGATCTCTGGAAGAAATTGTAAACACTTTATCTTTGGCTTCTGTGTCACTGTGTTTTCTGGGATAGCCCTTCTTTAATCTGCAGAGGTGACTGACTGTAGCATGGGAAGGTGAGCTGTGCAGGTTGTTCAGCTCAGACAAAAAATAATAAATGCCATTTTAAAATATAATGGTTAACATCTAGCTTTTCTAAGCAATTTAATAAGTGCTAGTATGAGTGTTTCTATTCTGTTTTGCATCTCCAGTGTCAATATGGTGATGTATTCTATCACTCTTCTGCTATTGCTCTTCTATAAAAATATTTCAAATAATATTCTTCCAAATGTGCTATCTTAAAATAACTGGTATTAGATAGCTGACTGCTTCTTTTCAGTATAGATTACAAAACCATTTTTATGTGTCCTTAAAATGCTCATCCTCAGCAGCTTTGTTTATTTTACAGATCTTAACAGGGTGAGGGTTTTTTTCCCCAGAGCTGTTGAAGGCAATATTAAAAAATTACTACACTGCTCCATCTTTACAGGAAAAGGTGTAAAGAGGATTTAATCACTTTTAATGTAGATGACCTTATTTCTTGTGTCTATGCTGGTATCTGTAAAACACATCTTAGAAGGAATAAGCTGAGGAGATGGTCCATGTAAAGAAAGCAATTTTTTTTTAGGTTGAAGAATTGTACATGTTTGAGAAACAGCATTCTATCACTGTGAGGCTAACCCTGACCCTGCTGTGAATTCAGACAGACAAGATGTGTGTTTATGCATGCATTTAATGGATGTGACAGGTAATGCAGCAAGTAAAGAGTTGCAGAAATTGTGGCAGTAGAATGTGATACAAGCATTTGAAACATTCAACAAACCCAGTTAGGGAATGTAGGTCACAGTGGCTTGAAGAAATACCACAGTTACTAATATGAGAAGTTTCCCGTCTGATGAATAGGGTGCTCCTGAGAATCAAAAGCAACTCTGAGGTTTTAAGTTCATGAAAGGCAATGGCTATGAGCCTATGTCAAGATGAGCTGATCCATGAAAATTCAGTTTTATCAATATCCAGTTAAAGAGTATTAAAAGGCATCCAAATTTAGACACTATATTAAGCTCAGTGCAGTACAGCAAAAACTGTCACTTGGTTGCAGGAGTAAAGATGCATTCTTTTAACTGCTTATGTGGAGGCAGAGGATGTAGATGTGATCTCTTCAAAGAACAGATGTGGCTGTGGGAGAAGGAGGGACCCAAAATAGAACCAAAAGGCATGTTAAGGACTCTGTGGGTATACCGTGAAGTTCCAAGGCACTGAATTGTATTTTTAAAGTGGTATAGAACTTCTTGTACCATGTTTGCTTAATTGAAGAATGAGTATTTTAGATCTGAGAATTACGAACCTTTTGGTAGTACAAGTTTGTATTGATGTTCAAATGCTCAAGAAAGGAAGAGAAACTAAAGGAGGATATAGTTCTACAAAAGCCCTCACTTGAGATGTGTTTGATGTGTGAATTTGATTAGGTGGCAAAGAGCCATCTGCCCACGAAGCCTGGAGCCATGAGGGTGCACATAAAATGAAACGACTGAGCAGCATATGGCAGTTAGGAAAGATGAGAACATGCAGTACTTGGATGCACTGCTTTTGAGTTCATGAACCATGTAGCTGGAATGAATGACTGTAATCCTTGAAATTATGGTCTTTCCAAGGAAGTTTTTGAAAATTCATCAACTAGGTTTATTTTCATCTGCTGCAGCATTACATTTTTAAAGAGTTTTTTTTTTTTTTTACTGTGGGAGGCTTTCACAGGAAAAGCTTAACTGGGAAACTTGGTTAATTAAAATCTGGAACACAGTTCTGTAGAAAGGGTGGATTCTCTTCGAGTCCCATGCCTGTGGCATCTCAGGGAATGCAGGGCCCCAGGGCCTTATTCATGTTCATATCTAATTTAGCTGAAGCTGCTGGAGAATGTCCAGAATTCTCTTCATTCACTGCAAAATTTAGGTCAAGCCTATGATTAGCTACTTTAGTTCAGGACAAAGTAGCCCTCTAAAAACTTTCACCTTTTTTCACTCTTGTGTTATTTGTGCTAGGATGGTGGATTTTGTACTGTATTGCACACCTTTGAAATGGCAAACTGGTTGAGAGGAAGATACTCAGTTCTCTTGGTTTGAATATGGTAGGAGCACTGCATACAGATTACTTTGCACCTTTAATGAAGGGGCAAGGAGTAAGTATCATAGCAGCATTGTCTGGATGCAATTTCACTGCTTCCAGGGGCTGGGAGCCAGTGGAGAAGGAAAGGAGGCAGGCAGGGCAAAGGATGGGTAAGCCAAACGTCCATCCAGGATAAGTGTATGTCAGTTATGCTAAACATTTTCAGGTTTCCTTCTACAGATTCTCCTCTTCACTGCACTTTACATCAGAGTTTATGTGGATTAAATTTATGTGTTTGTCTGGAGTACATAGGTGTTATATGTCTAACTGCACAGACTTCATTCAGTCATGTAGAAGTATAATGTGGATTACATTAATGCAAATGAGGTTCAATACATCTTCATGTTGTCTTCATGTTTTAACTGGCTTTTCCTCGGGTGCAATGATACCTGTCTGTTAGAACTATTTTTTGTAAACTTTCTACATAGGTGGATTCTGACATGAGAGACTTGAATATCGACAACACAGGGGATTTGTGGAAATTAAGAGAATCTATTCTGGGTAGGAAAGGAAGGAGAACTTCAGATCTGAGAAGAAAACAAATAAGGAAAATGGCAGGTGAAACTGAGAATTTTGGAGTGTCCAGCATCAGAATAAGGGACAAAAGGGAGCAAAATAGGTTGATAAAAATAAACACACACACACCAACATACATGCCTGTAGCATTAATTCCCCTCTATTTAAAGAAGGTTTTTATAGGAAATGAGTGATTTTGCATATTGCAGCGAAAGTTTGTTTTTCACATTCAACTCTGAACTCAGATACCTGATTTTTTTCTCAGGTGCTAGACTTATGCTAGACAGTGTTATGGTAAACATGGATGCAACTCAGCATTTTTTTGAAAAGTAAGGTCACAAATGACTTCTCAGTCTGTCTTTTGTGTCACCAGTTATTGGCTTTAGCCAATAACTAACTCAAAAAATCTAATGATGTGTCTGAAAACCAGTGTCTCTTAAACTCACTTCACCTATGTCCTGTCCCTCCTTCCCCTGTGGGACTGTACTATTCAGAGCTTTCTCCAGCTTTTTCAGCTGTTGGGATGACAAAGTTCTCCTGTCTATCTTCACTTCATCATTGATATGGTTTATGTTGAGGGTTTTTTTTCCTTTTTCATAACATGCTATGTTGTAATATAGGTAGATAAATTATACAGAAAGGCCTTATAAAATCAGGCCTTGCTATGCTAAGTAATAGCTGGCTTGTCACTCCTAAGTGCAAGCTAAGCTGGCTTGCAAATTCTCCATGTGAAAACAGTCTTGAGAATGAAGGTTCATTAGACAACTAACTATTTCTGGATGAAAAACAACTGCACCTGCCATAAACAAGAGATTCTTCATGAGAACCAGTGAATAAAATATGTAAACTAACCAAGAATAGAAAGATTTGATGGACAAGTAAGATACCTGTTACTAACCAATAATGTAACTGGCAAGGAAACAATTAACCAATTGGAGTTGAGCATGAGGTCTGTTAAAAACCATATAGAAATAAGTTGTGTGAACCATAAAGTGGCTTCTGCATAATCATATTAGTTTGTTGTTCAGAAGTCCTGAGCTTCCGCAGTGCTATTGGTTCTTCTGCCAACAATGAACAGTTCCTCCCTAGATTTCTGACTCTCAGATGTATAGATTTCTGTTCTGTGGGTTTTTTATGTGTGATATCCAGTCTGCAGACCAGCTTCAGGATGTCTCATTGTAACTATACTTTACCTGCAAGATGCTTTTTTTAGAAAAACAACATGGCTTTCCAGCTATGCCCTTCATTTAGTTATTCTGTCCAATTAATTTTCCACTTTTATTGTCATCAACTAAACTTAGTGTTTAAATAAAGGCCTAGGTTTCCAACTGAAGGAGACTTGACTTGTTCATATTTTTTCCTTCAGTAAGCTGCTGGTAATGTGAGTGGTTCTGTTATCTTCTGTCTTACTTAGCTTATCTATTTTTTAATTTATCAGAAAGATAAACCACCCTAGCAAGCTGAAGTGAACAACTAATAAAAAATTTCATCTTATGTTTTGTTCTAAAATTACTTGTATTACTAATGAATAAGGCACAAGAATTTAATTCCAAAATCTGCTGACTGTGAGCTTTCTGGACATCTCTCTTTCACTCTCTTCCTGCAATGTATTTGGTATAGTTCCTTCACATAATATGAATGAATTAAATTGAATTCACTGAGATTATTAAAATACACATGGTCATTATTAAATGAATTGTAGCAAAACCAGGAATGAATCACACAGGTCAATGTTTGTTGCCATATATGGTGACAGATATATCATACTTGGGCTTCAGCTGATGAGAGAGGCCAAGAAACTATATTTCAAATGTCTAGACATATTCCTTTGGAGAACACTCAAGTATGAGTTTCATACAGTCTAAGTGATAAGTGCATTATTCATTCATAACAGGTTTTAAAATATGTATTTTGTGCCACATTATTATGATAGACATCATTTTTATGCTGCTATCTTAAAAGGCTTATTAGATGTTCCACTGTTTTTTTCTAAGGGTTTCAGAGTTCATTGTGGGAATCTGCTGATGTTTGGCAGAAAATACTTTAGAATCATATCTTCATTTCTAAAATAGAAGGCACTGTGGTGAGGAATCTCTGTAATATTTGTACATGACTTCAAAGATACTGTCTTAAGCTTATGCATTTCATCTATTGTACTGCAATCCACAAAGAAACAAAAAAAAGCTCAATGTCCCTTTTAGTAAAAACAAGCTCACCAGCAGATGGTTATTCCACATTTTGATTTAAATATCTATAGATCTACAGTAAGGCTGTTTCCCAAATGTTCATATTTCTTACTAGCACTACTACTGCTGAATAGTGGTTTAGGGAAACTGCATTTCAACTTAAATTTCACTTACAGGAGGGAACTGAGAGACTAGGAGGAGCCTTAGTAGACTCTCATCATTCACATGGCATGAGTAGATTGTTAATAAACAGGAAAGCAAAGAACCCAAAGAAAGCAAAAAAGCCACTTTGCTGAGAAGAAATGCCAGATAACTGGTCATTCACTTGTACTGGTCTCCCAGGCTACTTGGCTCATCCAGAGACAGTAGCTCATGTTTCACTCAGTAAAATTGTCATGGATACCATTAATTTTCAAATAGAGTCACAACAGAACTGAAGCAGTGAGAAATGAGAAGTTGGATCTCATGGGAAGTGGTCAAGAGCAAAACAGGGAGTTCTTTGAAAAAGCAGTGATAATGGCACTACTTTTGCAAACTACTTCAAAGTGGAGTAAAATTAGGAGTGAGTTAAGAGCCCAACTTATGAAATCTACTATGATGGTTAAAAAAAGAGGGGTGGAACCTTGACCAGTTTGCTAAGTGTAATTAGCACAAGAGTACAGAGGCAAAATCAAAAGATCAGCCAATCAAACAAGAAGCAATGATGTGTACTGTATAAAGATTGAAAAACAAGGAGTATATTCATAAGGTAAAACCAGGGAGCAAGCTGATCCCCCTTCAACAGGGAGGAGTCTTCAGTGCAGTAGCTGGAAAGGCTGAGATGTTTCATCCCTGGCAGAATGGACTCTCACTATCAAAGCCAACTGCAATGCTAGTAACAACCCATCAGAGTGAAAGCTACAGCTGGGAAAAAAAGGGGTAGAGAATGCTTCAGTTGGTTAGATGTTGTTCAAGAGATTGAACCTTGCAGAGTACATAGAGAACCTAGGCAATTTTAGGAGCTGTCTTTGAGAATTTGCGTTTACAAGTACACACTCAGATTCTGGTTTTAAAAAGTGGGAGCTGAGGAATTTCAGACCTGGGGTTTAAAAAAAAATCCGGGAACAAAATTATCTAGCAAAGATGTGAGATGTAAAACAAAATTAATATAGACTCTAATCAATCTAATGTCTTTCTGTACAAGGTTGTAGCTCTTAAACGTAAAAGAGAGGTGGAAGATGTCATTTATCTTTACTTCATTAAGATTTGTGTTATTGTGACATAGTAACAATATAAATGCTTCTACCGCAACCCAAGTGAATTTTGGGGGAAAACTGCTTTTAGCACTTCACAGACAAAGTGATGAGATGTTCTGAGGGGAGTTCTGCAGAGATCTGTCATGAATGAGACACTGTCTTATTATCTCTTTAAAACCTTGGATGGGGGAATGGAAAATATGCTTGTGAAAACTTGTGAATAATGAGCATCATAGGACACCAGCTGTCTTGGCTTTTCATCTGATACTGCTGAATATTGAATGGGCATAAGAATAGCTCTTCCTTTCCTGATTGCTCCTGAGCTAATCCATTACCTCCGATGACCTGTGCAAGTACCTTCTGCTCAGCCCATGCTTCTTCCATGCTGGCATAGGCTGCACCAGCTGAACTGCTCTGTGCTCAAGGCTTATGTGTCTTTGTCCTGTGGGGACAATAGCAAGATGATTAAGGTTTTCCACATAAAAATGAGACTGAAACCCCTAAATCTGGTTTTACAGACCTGACCATTTTTCCTGTGTAATCTAAGTGTTCAGGAGATTCTGTATCTCTTTCCCAGAGAATGGTAGAACTGATGTTTGGTTCATGAACACTTTAACACTTCAGAAAGTGAGCCTTTAAAGTTGGGTGGGGTGATTGCTTTGGTTTGTGGAGGGGGGGCTGGTTGTTTAGGGGGAGTGTTTTCTTTGTGGGGTTTTTTTATCTTCAAAGCTGCTGTCTAGCAAAACAAGACTCTCTTTTCCTTGGAGGCAGGTTATAAGATCTTCAAAGGTCATAACTGTCCTATGTATATCAAGGCTATGTTGAAGCCTGGGGCCATAGCCTGTATTTCCCACAACCCCAAAAAAGTTCCATTATGCCTCTAGCTGTGATGCTCCTGTAAGTATCAATAACCTGCCATCACTATAAAAACCACATTTATAAAACACTTCAGTGTTTTTAGATTGAGGACAGCCCTATCTTTGCCTGGGTTTGTACTCCTTTACAGCAGGCCACTGGTGCTCTGGTGAAGTGATTGGGGGAGACATCTGTTGCCAATATAGTAAATGCCAAAGCTGAAATACATACTTGCAGGGCTTGTTTGTGTTCAGGCCCTTCAGACTATCAACATCAAGTTTATCAGCATGTAGGGGAAAGAAAAAAAATGAGAAACAGACCCTTGAGCACAAATAAGTGACAAAACTGGGAAAAAAAAGGGCTCCTTAAGTATGCTCTTACATTTCAAAATTTTCTTTACTTGGAAAGAGCGTCTTGTGTGAGATTATCATTTAAAGAGGAGGCAACTGCGAGCGATTTTGATTAGACACCAAGACAGTAGACCTGGGTGAAATGTTGGATATGTTAATTTCATTTCTTACCTAACTGTGTGATACTTTCGAGCCCTACTCACTGGCAACCCAGATGCTCTCATTATGTACAGAATCATGGTGCTAAATAACAATATGCTGAGAAGAGTCAATGCTTTAACTGTTTTGCAGCCCTCCAGAGAAATAAGAAGAAAATTTCCAGGTCCTGCTTTGATAGATCACAGTTTATAATTATAGTCACATTGCATGGGAATGTGGGCACACTGTTGGCTAGATTAGAGAAAGAGACAGACAAGAGCAGAGCATCCCTGTTATATTTTCTCTCTAAGTGTGCTAACTTGTGACTGCTTTAGAAATTTGGATGAAAATGTGTTCATGCTTTTTCTCATTTCCTCATTTTTACAGCCCTGAAAGTACAGCGGTTCTGCTTTGTTTCACTTCCAGTAAATTCTTCTTTT
The DNA here is from genome assembly GCA_013400175.1 of Phainopepla nitens. Taxonomy (NCBI): domain Eukaryota; kingdom Metazoa; phylum Chordata; class Aves; order Passeriformes; family Bombycillidae; genus Phainopepla; species Phainopepla nitens. The sequence goes on along the minus strand of VXBQ01007007.1, from coordinate 488,051 downwards.
GCTTGTCCTTTATTTATTTCCACAGTGATCATTTTACTGCGCCGTATCCCTCTTCTCCCTTTGCCTCAATGTGAGCTCTCCGCCCCCTCCAGTGCTGTCTCCTCCTCCGTGCCTGGAGGCAGCGCCTGTCATCATCACCTCCCCTTCGCTCCTCTCTTCCCTGACACAGGCGAGGAGCTCGATGACACACAGTTTCCTGCTGGAAAGCGGGCTGTTCACCGCCAGCTTTTATTTATTTAATAGCCCTCTCTCACGACAGTGCTCTGCAGCTTGTCGTTGAAGATACAGGGAGGGAAAGGCGGGAGCGTGTGACCGAGCGGAGGGGCAGCGCGGCTCTGCCGGCGGCCCCCGCCCGCGCTAGCGCCCGGGCAGGGCGCGGGGCCAGCCTCTCACAGCCTTGCTCCCCGCACCGTGTCCACCCTGACAGGCTGCACCGGCCCTCCAGAAGGGGAAGGGTTCCCAAAAGGGGTGAAGTGCTTGCTGACGGGTCTCATGAGACCAGCCTAGCTGCCCATTTTTTCCAGTCTTCAATGATCCCTAGTATTTGACTTAAGTGACACCAGAAATTAGGTAACTTGTTGGAGTAGAAACTACGCATACTGAGGCATCTTCGTGGCCAAGATGTTTTCTTGTGAATTACTTCTTTTAGTTATGTGTTTAATTTGATCCAGAACATAGTTTAGTTAGCTAATAGATTTACTTATTTGGGTCTAGGCATGGTTATTAACTCAAAAGTAAGAACTGCACAGTGCACTTCTTACTGACCTACTGAGCTCCTTAGAGAGGTACCAGTTCATTTTAATTTCACGGTAGAACACATTTTCTTTCCCGAATGTTGAACTCAGTTTTGAATCTGCCAGGCCTTTTCCAGATGATAGACAAATGCACCTAACAATGCAGATAACAACAATTACCCACAAAAAGACCAGCTAATATGCTGCCTCCCAAGCAATGTTGCTTTTATCCCCAAACTCCTTGGAGAGAGTGAGAAAGATTAAAACATACTGCAATTTCACCCAGCTGTCCTACTCCATACCTGATACTACCCAAGACAACAAAAAATAAAAGGGAGAAATGCTGAATATGCACTTCTGAGAGATGAATGCCCTGGAGCAACAGAAACTGCAAGGCAGGTCCCCCAGGAGAAGAGTAGGATTAATGATCTTGATTGTTTTATAATGACCTCTGCTGTGTTTTTCCTGTCATAAGGGGAAAAAAAGCTATTTGCTACAAAAAAATGTATATATATTGTAGAGCCTACCTCATGCTAAAAGGCAAAGGCATGAAGTATAAGTAACTTAGTGAGAGAATAAGTACTAAAAGAGTCCTCCATAGTTTCATTCAGGAATGTGTTTGTGATAGTTTAAGAAAAAATAATAAAAATCCCACCAAAACAAATTCACATATAATTTGAAGGAATTCTCGCATGTATTTCATTTCTCAAGTGCATAGACTATGTCTCCAGCTGAGAAATAAAAAGCAAACTAAAGAACTCAAAAAGAGTAGGAAGTAGCTTATGTTACCTTATAAAAATATATTTTCTTTCAGTAGAGAAATTGTGGTCAACACATTCTTCTCCAGGAGTGGTTCATGCTTTAATCTTGTACAAATGTGGGCTGCCACCAAAGATGGCAGCCTTTCTGTCTTCACGTCCCCCCTTCCATGTGTGTCCCTGTTCTTTTCCTTGCCTCACCTCAAGGAAAAGGATGGTGCAACTTCAGAGTGAGTCACCTTCCCTGACCCAACAGAAAATAAACAGATTTTCAATGGGGTAGTTAGCTTTGGGGTTGCCCAAGAGATCTGAGCTGGAGGTGGGTGGGAAGGATGGGGAAGAAACTGGTGGGTGTGTGGGGGTGACCTCATTGCTTCCAACAGCTTTAGCTGGAGCAGCAATTTTGGCTGCACTCTTAGGCAACTTCAAAACTGGAAAAGCACACAGGGAGGGTTGTTCTCTATCAATATGCTGTTCTCTGTCAATATGCTGCTGGACCAGCAGTAAAGATTTGGGGGAGGAGGAGGTGACAATAAATGTGATGGAAGAGGCAGAATTCTGAAAGGTTTGAATGCTAAAGCATATGGGATATTTGGAGAACGGGGAACCTCCAGCTCAGCTCTTTTTGAAGAACAGAAGGAACCAGGTTCATGCATCTTCCATTATCTAGTGACTGATGAGAGTTTTTACTGAAGAAATTAAAATCTCATTCAGGTTCAACAAAAAAAATACTGTTTTCTCATTTGCTTCTGTTCAGATATTTGCTACTGATCACAATCTGGTGGATGATGTGCTATGAAAGGTGAAGGCAGCATAAAACACCATGCTGAATAATTGATCACCACCCCTCCAGGCTACGTCTATGGAAGAATGCATATGCATGCCAGTTAGGATGACTCTGTCCCTAGTTAATGCTCTTAATTGACAAACTCCTGATCTGAATTAAAATCGTATTTTTAAAGACATCTTATTTATGTCAGAAGGTCTTTCGTATTTTACAATGTTTCTCTTTTGTGTGTGTTTTTCTGATTAAATGCAGGCACCTTTTGGCCCTTTAACTGTAGGGACATTTAGAAATTAATTAGGTATTTTTTTAAAGCAGTAGTGTAAATCTTGATCACACTAAATCACTGGAAAACCTCCACTGTACTTTCACCTTCCCACTGTACTTTTTTGTCTATTGTCTGTTGCTATCAAGTAGTTATAATTCCCTCATCTTCTTAGTAGGAATTAGGGGACAAAATAAAAGCCAATATGTCAAGTCCCTGTATCTCATTCACAAAGGCAACACAAAATAGTAAAGATACAGAAGGCTAGAAGAGTGTTGCTGAACTCAGTATGTGGCAGAGATTTCCCACCTTTGAGTCCATTCTAGAGATTTCTTGGCCTTTCACAAGAATCACAGAAGGATAGAAAATTTTATCGGAAAATAGCTCAGAGTCCTAAACAATTAAAAATTTTAATGCAGAGATTATGCACATGGTGCCTTCTGGAATTTACTTCAGACTCTGGAAGTAGGGAAAAGAATCAAAGGAAAATTAAAAAGGCAAACAAATAAAACAATGACAAAACCAACGAACCAACCAAAAAACCAAACCTAAATGTGTTAAGAGAGTTGGAGAAAGGGCAGAATTAATACCAAAAGATGCCACTGTATGTAAGCTCTCCTCTCAGCTTTTTGCATCATCTCAGCTTTCTCAATGTTGCATCTTCTGAAGTGCAGAGGGTCTGGCTCTTAGTGGCCTTAGGCCATTCTCTTACCTGTTTGCCCTTGGGACATTAATGGTTATTTGAAGGCAGCTGCATAGATTTTCTCCTCATGTGACTGTTCACACAGTCACATCCAAGCTTGGTTATGTTTATTTTATATTTGCTATGGTAAGCTGATTTACTATTTTCTATATAAATTGTTTAACATGACCTTGTAAGTCTAGAGTTAACATGATTTATAGAAAGAGATAAAGTCAAATATCATAATTGATAAATTTTTTTCATTCTTTTTCAAGACATTTTTACTTTTCTTTAAGGTAAGAACTTTCTACAAAGTATACACGTGTCCACACATCATGCATGTACTGCATGTTACCCTCTGCATACAGGAATATTAATAATGATATAAGGGCCAAGGTGAAGCTTTTGAATGCTAGAAAGTAGCAAGTTTAAGATCCCCTTGTCAGTCTTTTTTCTTCTGTATTCTGCACTAAAGCAGATGGGGATCCCATGGAGGAACAATACATGCTGATACTGCATAATGCACTTTGCACAGGGGACCAAGTCAAGGTCATGTAGTCACCTGGCATCTCAGGATTTTTGGGTGGCTGACTTTGCTACCCATATAACAGACTTTCTAGGTAGGTTTCTTGCTTCTTTAAAAAAATAAACAACCCCCCCCCACCAAACCCAAACATTTTAAAGAAGATACAACCGTGTATGTGTGTACCATGTTATGGAGAGATCCTTTTCCAGATTCAGCTGTGCTGGGCCAAAGAGTTATTCTCCCTGAAGGTCATAGTCACTCACTCCTTCCCCAGGAAATTTTCCTGCTCCCTGATACCCACTGGCTGAGCCTGCTGTCCACCTCCAAGGTTGCAATGAAATTGTTCCAGGTTAGACAGGGTGAGCAGGAGGCTTCATTCACCTGCTTCATTCAGGTAGAAATGGTTAGAGGAAAGTAAAGCTTCCCAGGGGGTTCATAACTCTCTCATCAGACCCTGAGAAAGGCTACCCATGAACTGATTCCTACAGACAGAGAAGGATAAAAGTGTGCCAGTGCACTGTTTGCAGGGAGGCATTTCCAGAGTGTTCTTCTGCCGACACCTGAGCAGCCCAAACATAAGGACAGTGGACATGTTGTTCTCTCCCTAAAGCTACATTAGATGCTCTTGTGACAAAGGAAAGGCCTTTTCCTGGAAAAGACAAAAAACTTTACGTAAATTGTGCATCTTTTCAAATAAAAAAAGAATTATTTTGAGGGCAAAAAAGAACAAAAACCTAAGCAATCCAGTCTGAATTCTCTGCTTTGATCAGGAGATTGGACCAGAGACCCCTTGGGATCATTCTAACTTGAATTATCCTGTGATTTTTTTGGCATTTTTTTTTAAGTGAAAGATAACCAACTGTAGCTGGTTATAGCTGTCACTAATGCTATCAATTGAATGCAAGTAATTAGTGCTTTGGGGGACTTTGGGGAGGGTTCCCATTACAGCTGAGACAATAGGATGCCTAGTTGTTCACAGAGGGATGGTTTCCACTCTACCAGTCTCTCTGGTTCTTCTAACTGCTCACATGGTCCCCCAGTTTTTGGGATCTGCTGGCTGAGCTGGTAGAAAACTACTTTATGAGCTGACCTGGCTCACCCATGGATCAGAGAGTGACAGAAGCAAAAAAAAAAATGGGAAAAGGTGAGGCCACCCAGCCAGAAAAAAAGCCCTGCAAAAGCAGGGCAGGGCCTTAGCTTCTAGCATTAGCAAGCTGTGAGATAGTACAGCTTTATTCTTGTAAGTTAGTGTAGATGCATCTGCTCACTGTCTGGGTCAGTTCTCCCATTATCATGTTTAATTATTTAATACAGCATCTGATCCTTTAGGACTTCAACCCCGTGATGTAAGCTGGTCTCCGTACCTCTGCCTTGCAATGTACAGGCTGAGAGCTTAGGCTGTGAGTGCCAGGAATCAAGTCACAGCTCTGTGAAGTACCACTTATGTCTCTGCTATTAAATAAGTGATAAACTACAAAGAGCTTTTCACTTCCCAGTAAGCTGCCTGTTTGGAGACTTTTCTGTCTTTTGATCATAGGTCAGAGTAATCCTTTTTGTTGTTGGAACAATTTGGGTTTTTTGACTGACTTTCAGTGCAACCTCCAATGCTATCTTTTTGCTGAGGTTACCTATATTTATACTGCTGACTTGTGTGCAATGAAGCAATGAAGTTGCTGCAGCCTAGAAAGAACTGGCCAGCTCTCTCCTCCTCGCCTCTGGTTGCAAGCTCCTGCTGTTTCTAATCTAACAGTTGTGGGCTGAGCTGGGCTAGTTCACAGATCAGAGCAGAGAAAATGAACTCTGCAGCAAACCCAGTGTAGAGGTTACAGTCAGCCTGGCAAGGTGATCCAGCTCCCGATGCCCTGCCCTGTCCCTAAGGCAGCCAGTGCACGGGGGAGGCAGGAACAGACCACTGGGAAAGGGAAACCTCCTTTGGGCGGCAGCCTACAATTAGCTTGCAAAAAGGGGTTGTGAAAAGGCACAATTAGTTACACTTTGCTCTTCAGAAGTACTTGCATTAAAATTTTTCTTCAGGTGATTTTGCACATAAAAAAATTCTATGAGAAATTTCCTGTGAAGTGGCAGAGCCGGTAAGACTCTCTATCATAACTTCTTCATCAAACAAATGTAACAGGAAAGAATGATTATTTAAAAATATTATTTCATTTGGTAGAGAACAAAACCAAGCCAGAGAATATTTTATACTTCACCAGTTAAATATTTACAATAGTAAAGTGAAGTGGTGGTTTTCTTTTTAGCTTTTGGCAAGAAATGCACTGATTAGCTACACATGAAGTCAGTGTGAATGAATAACAGTATTTTAAAGAAGCTGTCAGAGGCTTATCTCACAGCTGGCATCTATTAATACAGTGAGTGATTTCTAACACAGATAGACTCCAAATTTAACAGTATCCATTAAGGAAGACTGTGGAGTGCTATAATTATGTCAGAATACTTTGGCTGTCAATAAACAAGTCACTCTTAATGTATATATTCATATCCATTAGCACAGGTTTCTAAACAGAGAAGCTGTAAATTTGGGGGGTTTTGATACAACTTAATCCGTACATCGTTTCACGTAATCCAGAAAAATAACAGTTTGTCTGTTATTTCCACATCAGCAATTTTTGTGGAAACTGACCAGTTTGACGTGGCTCTTTTTTCTAGCAAAGTTTTCATGTTAGTATGTGCTTTCCTCTAGCCTCCTCAGGCTTCTCAGAAGTGGCACAATTACTACAGACTCAGCAGCAATAAATTCCAAATTATCCTCTGGCTTGTTTTTGCACACCCACGGAAAACAGCTTCCCTGCGGTTATTCTCAGAAGACTTGAGATTCCATCTGCTTACTCTATGCAGGTGGAAAAGGAAACCCAAAGAGATAAAACTGACAAGTCTGCATCCATTTAAATCTCTTCAAAATCCAGAGTGAATGCTTGGGTTTAAGCAGAGTTGCTGAAGATTTACAGTGGCAGGCAGACGAGAACTCAGAGAACTCCAGGGCTGAGTTAGGAACACACGTAAACAGCCTCAAAGCAAGTTTAAAGAAGAGTGAACTTGTGCCCACTGTGTATTTCAGTGTAAACACATAATGCTATCTTGAAATACAGTCTGTGAATCAATTCAGGCAGTAAATTTGACCCTGTCAGCTACCAAAAGAAGGGTTCTCAGCTGGCTCACTGAAGGCATATAGCAGACTAAGGTCCAGTGATCAGCTCCTAGTTGAGTGTCAAACCAGGCTGGAGTAAAGGAGAATGTTGCCATGATTCTGGGAATTAACGTGTGGTGAGGACAGCCTACAAAAAATTCCAACAACCTAGTGTTGGAATACTACTCTTACAGCTGCTTTGATTCTTTCACCCTCTATTTGATTTCAAACACAAAGAATGACTCTGAAATCACATGTGTCTGTATAAAATATTTAATGTGCAACAGGAAAAAAGGTAGTTACTACCCTCTGTATAATATTCTTTGGGGTTTTTTTAAAAAAGTATTTACTAAAGGAACTCAGAAACCGGTAGTTTTTTCCAAGCAAATAAAAAACTTAACTGATATACTTTGTACATAAAGTATCTTGGATTATGGAAGACTCACGTAATCCCTGAATGTGTAGGAGGTCTGACTGAGGTCTCTAATACTATAGGAGGCCAAGATTAAAAAAATGTGTGAGGTAAGCAATGTTGGCACGGTGCTGGGCTCTCCTTGATGTGCCTTTTCCACGCCCACTGTCCCTGGAGGGGACATGAACCCATAACTCTAAACCTAAGGAAGATTTGGGGTTGAAATTGAGGTCACAGCACCATGGGTGGCCGACATAAGAAAGATGTGGTGAGACCAATGTTGGTGCACTACTGTGCTCCCCCTGCTTTGCCTTTTACAGCCCCAGTGTCCATAGAGCTGTAAACATTGTGCTTCTCTGAACCCAAACCCTACCCCTTGACCCTAAAGGTGGTTTTTGGTATAGGCTGAAACCCCATGTACCATGGATGACTGAGTTAAGAACTGTGTAAGAAGTGTCAGTGGTTGTGCTGTCCTGTGCTCTCCTTGGCATAACTTTCCAAGCTTCAGTGTCTCTGTTGTGGTAGGCTTTGTGGTTTTCTGAACGCTTATCCTGACTCTAATTACGACTTTTGGTTGAGACTGAGGTCTCGGGTACCATGGCTGGCCCAGACCAGAAGGATGTGGAGAGAGCAATGCTGGTGCAGTGCATGTTCTCCTTGCCCCACCTTTTTCAGACCCGGAGCCCCTGGGACTGTGGTTCTCTGAACCCTAACCCTACCCCTTGGCCCTAATGGCAGCTTTGGTTGAGGCCAATGTACCAGGTACTATGAGTGACCCAGATTAGAAAATGTGGAAGGAGCAGTGTAGGTGCAGTGGCCTGCTTACCATGGTATCCCTTTTCAAGCTCCAGCTTCTGTAGAGCTCTATGCCTGCTGGTTATCTGAACCCCGACCTGAAACCCAATTGTTTAGGTTAAACCTTGGAGTTTAGGATGAAGGTTCCAGGTTCCATGGATGTCCCAGATAAGAATGATTCCTTCAGGAAGAAGGAATATTGCGGTAATGCTGTGTTCTCCTTGGCATGCCTTTTCCAGGCCCAGTGTCCCTGGAGCTGTAGGCTCTGGGTCTCTCTTAACCTTCTTCCTTGCTAATTAAAAATGAAACACACAACACAGTAAAAGTAGAGTTTCACCCAGGCCATCTTATGGAACTTATTGTCTCATGCTTTTAATTCCCTGGCTTTCCCACTGTCCAGGTACAGCTGTGACATGCTTATATGATCACTGATGTTCCTGCTGTTCATCTTTATATGGGTAGCATTAGCTTTACAATACTTCCCATCTTTGATAACACTGGAAACAGAAATTTTAAGGTTGCTTCTGAACTCAGACGTTTTGTAGAGGAACACCATTCATCAGCGCATCTAAGACACTGTGATTCAACTGGCCAGAAATAATTCTTCCAAGCTCTTTACTGCGGACTTCATACTGAAATGGCAGCATGCTGTTAGAGATCATCCTAACTATGCCTACTATGACAACCCTTTCTTACAACTTTTGAACATCAGAGAAAGCTTATATAATCTGTAAAATCATCACCACAGGTGAATTTTTTTTTCTTCCAGTTTCAGACTTTCAATGTACTGTAAGGAACATAGAGTACTGGTGTGATTCTAGTATGTGTCTTCATATAGAGATCTGAGAGAATGATTCAAAACTTCTTTGCTTTGTACATATCAAAGTTCAAGATCCTTTTGTATGAATTGTAGGATGCATCAGCAAGGATGTGTCATAGGCTGCATCACCTATCCTTCAAGTACAGCACTTTTTCTGACAATTCTGATAAAATGTTTTAACTAATTTTTTACTTAAATAGAAAGCATAAAAACCTAAACCAGTTTTTTTTTTTTTTTTAATGCTTCAGAAATTTGTCATTTGCCAGTCTTTTATCCCACATCTCCGCTGGAATCACACAACCATTAAGGTTAGAAAAGACTTCCAAGATCATCAAGTCTGTCTGTCAGCTAGCACCACAACAAATTCACTACCAGCCCATGTCCTCAAGAACTGTATCCACATGGGTTTTTTAAAAATTCTCAGAGTGGTGATTCTACCACTTTCCTGGGCAGCTTGTTCCAATTCTTGACAACCATTTCTGTGAAGAAATTTCTCCAAGTATCTATTCTAAACCTTTTCTGCTGCAACTTGAGGCCATTTCCTCTTGTTCTATTGCTTGTTACAGGGGAGAAGAGGCTGAGCCCCCCACATCACCACAGCCTCCTTTCAGGCAGTTGTAGAGAGCAATAAGGTTTCCACTGAGCCTCCTTTTCTCTGGGATAAACACCCCCAGCTCCCTCAGCTGCTCCTCATCTGAGTTGAGTTCCAGACTTGTCACCAGTTCCACAGAGATGCTCCAGCCCCTCAATATCCTTCTTGTAGTGAGGGACCCAGAACTGGACACAGCGCTTGAGGTGCAGTCTCACCAGTGCCCAGTACAGGGGTACAATGACTGCCCTGGTCCTGCTGGCCACACTGTTCCTGATACAGACAGGGTGCCACTGGCCTTCTTGGCCACCTGGGCACACACTGGCTCATGTTCAGCTGCTGTCATCCAGCACCCCCAGGTCCTTTTCCTATGAGCAGCTTTCCACCCCTCTTCCCTCAGCTTGCAGAACTGCATGAGGTTGTTGTGACTCAAGTGCAGGACCAAGCACTTTGCTTTGTTGAGTCTTAAACAACTGGCCTTGGCCTGTTGATCCATTCTGGATCCCTTGGCAGGGCTCCAGTAGATGAACATTCCCACCCAGCTTGGTGTCATCTGCAAACTCACTGAGCATGCGCTTAATCCCCTCATTCAGATTGTCAATAAAGATATTAAACAGGACTGGCCCCAGTACTGAGCCCTGGGAACCCCACTGGTGACTGAACACCAGCTGGATGTAACTCCCTTCACCACCACTCTCTGGGCCTGGCCATCCAGCCAGTTTTTAGCCCAGCACCTATCCACACCACAGAAAGCCAGTTTCCCCAGGAGAATGCTGGGGGAAATGGTATCAAAGGCTTGATTAAAAGTTTAGGTAGACAACATCTGCAGCCTAAGACCTGGCTGCATGTTTTTGTGGAGCTCTCTCTGGGTTGCCATATCTTTTCTGGTGCATGCAGAGGATGCAACCTTTTTGTTCATTATTTTGTTCAATAATGTGAAAACATAGGAGCATTCAAACTTTCCTTAGTGTTAAATCTCCTGAAATGCCGCATGGAGGGTTCATATAGAGGACATACCTTGATAGTACGGCATTAATGACTGTTATGGATAATATTTATAATAATTGTTGCTCATAAGCAATAAGCAGGTGCAGATCTATGCCTCAGTGTATAAATGCATTTCTTTAAAGATGTATCTATACACCTATACCTGGAGATAGCAGTCAAGTGTCTCGCTTCCTCACTCGCTGATTTGCATGATCAGCTCAGCTGGGCAAAACGAATTGGGGATGCTGGCCTCATCTGTTAATAGCTCTCCCTGACAATACACATGATTACCACCTGGTCCCCAATGCCACTCTTGTAAGCATGTCTGTGCCTGCCTGCTGGTCAATTGATGGTCTGTCTCTTTGACCAGTGTTAGTTCTCCCAGTAATGCAAAGAAGCTGATGAGTAGACCTGGCCTAACTTGTATCTCCCTTTGCCTTGGTATGTAGCAGCACAAAGCAACCAGTGCCCAGCCCACTGATGAATCTGGCTCAATACTTCAGATATTTTTTCACCTGAGCCAAGATTCCGCATTTATCCCTTCAGGTTTTTTGAAGTATTATGGTACCTTTATTGTGTCTTTCTTCACAGGCTTTCTGGTTAAATATTCACATGTAAAAACTTCTTGAAGAAATTCTCAAACAAAAATCAGTGTTAAATTGGAATCAATATTAAGAATGAATATCACTAATTTAACTGAAAGTAATTCTGGAAAACATACCAACATACCAACTGCAGCTACTCTTACTAAAATCAGGCTCCACTTTTTCCCAGATTTGGTCATATCTGCAACCAATGAACTGAATGTCAGGTCCTTAATGAACACTACCAATGAGACTACAAGTAAATGCATATTCTTGCACTGAAGTCTGCTAGAGATTTTATTTTTGTGAGTTGATATCTCAAATGTAAGAATGCTCTGAATTGTAAACTGAATAGTCTGTTTTGTTTCTGTGCTATCCTTTGATCAATGGATTGCAAAAATTGTTAAGATATACAAATCTAAAAACCTCTTAGATTGCATTTGTCCTTTTTATTTGTCTTAATAAAGCAGGCAGTTTGTTGGCAATTACAAACTGTTTATTTTAATTGAGCCTATATTCAGTAATGCATATCAAGGTAATCTGATGATTGAAGACTTCTGTATGTCCATCCCTTGTCCCTGTCAAGCCAACTGAAAAATCCCAGTGCTTTGTCCATTACCAGCATGCTAAATTGAACTTCAGCCAATGTCATATTACTCTTTGAAGCTGTATCACGCTTTGATTGCTACAGCATCTAAAATAAAAATCATAAGAATGCTACTTACTGTGGAACCCAACCAATTCTATAGCTTCAAAGATTATAGATTATGTAGATTTGTTTTGGAAGATGGGCTTATCAGTAATGTTACCATTAATGAAAATAATACCTTTCTGCCTTATAATGATGGTGTTCTTCCATGTCTAGTCTGCTGTCCTTCTTTTTCATACCTAAGTAAAAGGCTCCAAACATCAAGAATTTCATACTCCAAATTCCATTTAAATAGTTTATTATCAGTGCTATTTTGAATGCTTGTTTTTGGAGCATTCCACATTTTCTCTGCCTTGAGTGTTACAGTGCCCTTTATTCTTTTAGACTAGTCCAAAGAGCTCACTCAATATACTTCAGTGCTCTGCTCTGTCAGAATGATATCTTGTCCTGGCAAAAAACCATCTGGTGTTTCATTTAAATTTACACAACAGAAACCATTACGATTTGAACTCCCTTCACTCAATTCTCATCACACAAACCCCAGTTTGTACCCCAGTGCCAATACACAACCTTCTCACAACACCGTTTGAAATTAAGGGATAGTTAGCTTCAGGACATGCCATCAAACTGTAATCCATCTTAAAGCTACAACTTGAATAAAGTTCAGCTTGGCAGAGTAGAGAGATTATGATTCATGCTTTAATTTTATCTGTCAGGTGCTGTTGCAATGCTGTTCTGGCTAGTGTCCCAGGCAGAATCCTAAGAAGACGGAACAAACAGCTCTTAGAATACAGAGTTTTTAGACTTTGAAACTTCACAGCTTCTCTTCTATTTGACCTCCTGAAGTTACCAAATGAGGACAAAGTCAATCCATTTTTTCCTGACACTTTCTTGTGGAGCTGCTTCTTTCCTACGTCTGCTATACAGTTAGTGATCTTCTAGTTACACAGGGACAGAGTCTTACCTGGAGTTACCTACAGTTTGAACGGCTCGCATAAAGGTGTGATGGTTAACCCAAGCACAGTATCTACTGCATTCTACTGCATTAATGAGAGACATAGCTAAAGAGTTTCAGATACATGTCTCTCCTTAACTGTGCAATAGCTTTTTTCCTCACAGATAAATCCAATTATAGGACTTTCTTTCTTTCAAACAATTTCAGTACATCTAAAACACCTGAATTTGTTTAAAATCTTCTTACGCGTGCAGCTAACAAATATTCTGTTGTTAATATATGAGCTAGTATCTCACATTATTACATTAATTACTTTATCTACTTCCTCAAGGATAAGGGAAACGCCTTTACTATATATTCTACTGATATGATAAAAATGACATTCAACACTTCATTCTTAGCAATATTTATCAAGGTTTGTGTGAAAATGGTAGTAGCTATATGGATTTGGTGAGAACAAATTTGGACATTAGAGTTGTCTGGAATGCTACAGAATTTGCAATTGATTAAAAGTAGAAGATTAGATCACTTTTTCATAAATCCAGTCTTCAAGAAAGAGCAGTTCTTCTCTGAAATATATAATTTAATAGATTATGCATAAAGACTTTATTCTAGGAGAGATGCATTAAGGCAGTGGATGTCCTTATTTATTTTGCAAATGGTAATGAACAAACTGAGACAGAGATCTGGTTGGTATGTTTAAAACATAAATCAGAAACTGTCACTCAAACCTGACTTAAAGCTTGTGCTTACACTGCCTTGATCTCAGGGTTTCTTTGAAGATTTCTTTGTAGGGCTGTAAGAGAGCATTCTGAGGGTTAGTCAAGTGTGTATAACAGCTAAGATGATGATAACTCTGATGCAGAATTAATCATAGAATCATAGAATCATAGAATATGAGGATTTGTAAGGGACCCATCAGAATGATGGAGTCAACTCCTGGCCCTGCACAGGACACCCCAAGAATCACATCAGGTGCCTGAGAATGTTGCCCAAAAACTTCTTGCACTCCGTCAGGCTGGTGTTGTGACCTGGGGAACCCGTTCCATTGCCCAACCACCTTCTGAGTGAGAAACCTTTTTCTATATTCAGCCTAAACCTCCCTCGACTCAGATTCAGGCCATTCCCTCAGGTCCTGTCACTGGTCATGAGAGTGAAGAGATCAGTGCCTGCCCCTCCTCTTCCTCTCATGAAGAAGTTGCAGACTGCAATGAGGTTTCCCTGCAGTCTCTTCTTCTCCAGGCTGAACAGACCAAGTGACATCAGCCATTCCTCAAATGGTTTCCCCTCAAGGCCCTTAGCCATCTTTGTTGCCCTCCTTCGGACACGCTCTAATAGCTTTATATTTTCCTTACATTGTGGCATCCAAAACTGCCCCCCATGACTCAAGGTGAGGCCTCCCCAGTGCAGAGCAGAGCAGGACAATCCTCTTCTTTGTCCTGGCTGGTGATGCTGCATCTCAGAACATGGTTGGCCCTCCTGGCTGCCAGGGACACTGTTGACTCATATTGAACTTGTAATAAAATCTGTCATTTTTCAAACTCCCTTTTGTGTAATCACATGTCCTTTTTTTTTTTTCTATAATAGCCAGTGGGCAGCAGTTCATCTTGGGAGTGGAGATTTGCATCAATGATGTGCCTTTGCAGAATTAGCCATCCACCCTCATGGTCATTTGCTGGCTTGAGAGCCCTAGTCAAACCCCATGGAGTAGCTGCTTTGTGAAGAAGTCATCTCAGTGTTCAACTTCCAGTGATGGTGATGTGTGATGATTATCTTGATAATTGCAGTATTTTTGTCCATGGTGTTTTTAAAGGTTTGAGTCATCTTAAAAATAGCAGCACTGCAAGGTTCAGTAGTCTTTTTTGATAGGTTTTTCTTGAGTTCTGAACAATTTGGAGAATCTTCTACTTGAGCAATTACCCAACAGGAGGAATCAACACTGATCTATGTCAACTGACAGGTTCCTCTGGGAGATTTCTCCTTCTTCCAGCCCTGTCAGTGCAGTAGGCTCATTGTAAACAGTGCTTTAAACCTACAGGAAAAGCCTGAGGGTACACTCCAACATTAATTAAAGAACTTAATTTTTCTTTATTTCTCTCATTTATATACTAATTTTGAAATGAATATTTCAAATTTATTTTGAAAAAGAAGATCTGTGAAACGCTTTTATGATTCTAGATGGTCCAGCTCTGCACATGGCAACAGTACCAGTCCAAGCAAAAGAATGGGAAGAGAAGAAAAAGGATAGGAAGAGGGACAAAAGGGTGATAAGATGCAGTGCATGGTTATTTAGGGATACTGGCATTGCAATAACCTTAGCACAGTGGCAAGGAAATTGTCTTCTCCTCAGGGAAGAGGTTTCCCCACCTGGCCTTGATTCTGAGTCCACATAGACATTTTCTATTGGCTGGATCTGATCCCTGTTCTTTTTTTTCTTCTTTTTTTTGGTTTTTGTTTGTTTGTTTGTTTTTTGTTCTGTATTTTGTATGCAATTTAATGAAAAGTAAGAGGGAGAAACCAACAAAAAATGGAAATTTACACTGGAGCTGGAAGCAGAAGATACTGGTATAGATTATGTCATGAAGGGTATAAGCTTTGGCAAACTGAGACCAGGCAAATAATTCCAAGCCAAAAAAGAAAAGTGAGATCTCTTACCAGCATTCCTGCATGCTGCACTTCTGTGACATCATTATCTTTCTTACCTAGAATAATGTGGAAATGGGGAAAAAAGGGACTCATGAGGTTTCTTACCTCAGAATATGTCATAATGAAAACGTAGTCAGCTGATATGGAATGCCTTTCAAGAAAAATTTGCAATTCATTTGAATGTTTAAGTACGTATGTCTCTGTGTTTGTATGTGTGTATATATAATTATAAGCAGTGAAATACGCTTTTTACTACACACAGAAAAGGTATTCTTCTCAAGGACTAATCATCTTTGCACCATTTTTTTCTGACAGAAGGTTTGTTTGTTCATTCTTTACTTCTGTTACATCGGAAAAAATCAGTACATCTGCAATATCTTTTTTTCCTACTGATCCCACAACGCAGACACATTCACCCTTTTCCCATCATTAGTCAAAGATAATGCCTGTAATTCAAATTCTGATCTCCAAGTAAATCTGAAGGAATTCATAAAAGAGATTTACAGTGAGAAGAGCTGAACAGCACTTTTGATCCAAAGACAGCTTATGGCACTTGTGAATCCAGCCATTGCAGTAGGTGTTTGTGTGCTGTCTTGAAACAATGTTGGAGCACTGAACTAAGCGTGGAACTGGCTTAGAGGCTTTAGTTCCAGTATTTCATTTTTTCTCTGACAGCCTTTACAAAATTCTATGTAGGACCAAGAAGCTATGTAACTTGCAGCCATATTCCCTATCAGATTCAGAATGCTTTAAATATTGCTGTAAACTGTGAAATCTCCTTTGGGCTGCTGTTCTTCCTTTGGCACTAATTCCATGGGAAGCCTGCCACCTGCATGACACAAAAATAGGAAACTCAACCTCCTGACAAATTTTAACACTTTAAAACAACTTCTAAAAGGGAGAGCATCAGAGAAAGTGAAAATCAAGCAAGAGAAGAGCGAGACGTGACAGAAAAGGAACTTGAAGGATGGAGCAGGAAGAATTATTAGTACAGAAGACCAGGTAGAAAGACAAATCGCAGACATAAAGACAAGGAGGAAAAGAAAACAGGAAGGAGAATGAAGGAATACATAAAGAGGAGGAGAAAAAACACAACCAGGAAGACGACAAATAGCAGAAAAGGAACGAGGGAGCAGATTAGGAGGGATCAAAGCACATGATGAAATGAAGGGCCAGACATGAACAGATAGCACTGCGAGTGGGATTTTTCTCTCTCCTATAGCCCCAAGGGAGCTTGGCTTGCTAATTGAGGTATCCATGTGTTCACCCCTGTAACCAGCTAGATCTCATGCTGATGTCAGCAAGAAGCGGCAGCAGAGATTTTTTTCTGTTTAAAGGAGCCTCAGCAATACGTACCTATTCCTCCTCAGGAAACTGGCTTTGCCCAAATAAATCCCCCCTTGGCACAGGGTGTATGGGACACTATCTCAATTCACTTTGATGGGAGCAGATAGGGAAAGATTCAGCCCTAAATTTAAATAGTTGAAAAGGGCAGCTTCACTCGAGTTTATTTAACACTGGAGATCCAAATTCACAGATGCTAGTGAGCCTTGTCTCCCTCTGCTTCCTTTATAGATGCTTCAAAGCAAAATCCGGCTTTACCACTTTGAATGATTTGCCCTGGAGGAGCCATTCTTTCACCATTTGTTGGGTTGAAAACTTCCACTGATTTCTCAAGTCCAAACAAAGGTTGTGAACACCTTTCCAGTGTCTGAAGCAATCACCTGGCATACCTTCAATTTAGCATTCACAGGCAGCTTTTAGCAAACCTCTTCTGCATGAGGTATGATAGAATTAAGTATCAGTATTATTTATTAACAATCTGTCCTATCCAAAATAAATTTTCTTCAGTCTAAAATACTGTCATGTGTGCCACCCAATCCCAGCAAAAGGACCAGAAATATTTAGTGAATGTTGAGAATGTTCTTTCATTTGTACCAGTGATCCTTCACAACCTGGATTACCTCAGGGAGTGGCTAAATGGAAGAAGTAGGGAAACTTCTACTTCAAGAGTTTTCTTTGATGAAGCAGAGGATTTCAAGAAACTATAGAGCCAAGCAACTTTAAAATTCACTATAAAATCTGAAAGGATAAAGGCTGGGCCCAAACTAGGAGAGTGAATGACAAGTAAGCAGTTACTGAAATAGTTACTTGATAATTACCCAGTACTTGAAAGTAAGTGGTTTGATAATTTCATTCCAGTTCATAGAGGACAAATATAAAAAATAACCATTACGATCAAATTTTTATTGATGTTACACACAGAGCTACTGCTGCTGTGCTGTAACCTGCAAGAATTCTGTATACAATCCTCTGTCTTATGAATTTGGAGACAAATTTGCATATACATACAGTCAAATTATGACTCCTGAAAGGCTCCTGGACTTAATTACATGTTCCTCAAGGTTCTCGACAGTGTATCCCTGTTGATGTCAGGGCCACTCTAACAGTGTGAAACCTGAAGGATATGGTGATGAATCAACTCATAAGTGCTATAGTTCCCAAAAATACATACAATATGTTCAAGTCAGGGTTGTACAGGCAAGGAAGTGAAAACTCTTTTAAAACAGCTTTTAGGCTCTCTGATGTTATGTAGTATTCTAGGTGTGGTCCCTCTCTGTTCTGACCCTTTCTAAAACAGAATTTCACTCTCCTGCCTCCACACACTGATAAGAGGAGCATGAGTTGTCAGAAGCCACTGATACTTCTTTTGATAGCTTGGGCTGCTCCCGAGGCTGAGCAAACATAGGCTGGAGGGCGGTGCTCGCTGTCACCAATCTTATTGTCTTTATTATAGAGTCTGCAAGCAGCTTTCACTTTTCACTATCTCTGATTTTTAATTTCCACCCCCTCCCCCATAGGGGGTTCTACATAGAAACCCAGCCAGGATTCAGGCCTTATTATACCTAACGTGTCAAAAAATCCCTCACCAGTCAAATTCCCATTCATTGATTTAATGGTATTAATTTTATTATATCAGTGCAACCCAGGCAAAACAGATACACCGTGCTGGAATAACATGCCTTTGTTCTAGTACAATTTTATACTTATGTAGTATTCCTTTCCATGAATAGGGATTAAAATATGGTTTATCTATAACGTAATGATAATCATCTTTATGGAGAGTTTTTTTAAGCTCAAGCAGTGACAAAGTGATTACTTAATTGCTCAAGATGCTGATAATGCAACAACTGGCATAGATTTGATGTGCACAGCGATGGTTCAAGTATTGACTAAATGGCAAGTCTTTGTATGGATTTACACAGCACTGGCTTGTTCTTAATAACCTCGTCTGTGAACACCTTTTTTTGGGAACAACTGTAATTTTCTCTGCAGTAAGAATTTTCACACAATAGGTACTTAAAAATTGCTACCATCCTCTTTCACATCCTCTTTATTATGAATAAACTTTTAGCTGAGAAGTCATGGATGCCAGAACATTTATACCATATATTGAAATATATAACTTCCACAAAGCTATCAGCATATATCATTTTCAATATCATAATCATACTGTGAGCATTTCCTTTGTATAATGCTACAAAAAAGGTCAATTTTAAGATAATAAGGCACCAAACACTAGCTAGAGACTGATACCTGATGTAAAAAGATATACAATTATATTGCCCATCCCTGCTGTCTTAAATATGTGTTTACTTTAGCTCAGCTAATTAAAACAGGGGGAAAATAATTGCTCTGGAACAACTGTACTCGACAAAGTCAAAATTTAAGAGTATTCAAAATGATGGTTCATTCATCCCTTTTCTTTCCCAGAAACATTTTTTAAAAGACTGCTAATACTGATGCCATCAATTTTGTCATTCAAATTTTCTAGATTGTGTGCCATACAAATATTTAGCAAAGACAAATGAGTTTTCTGGGTTCACATGAATACCACTGGATGAAAAAATATCTGACTATGGAATTCTTGACTTTTTCAGTTTATCAAAGTCCCCCTGAATCTCTTCGGTGTCTGACTATTACACACACCTCTTACATGTGTTTTCCAACACTGCTGCTAAATAATGCCTTCCATCACTTTTTCAGTTGCAGAGAGGCCATGGGATGGCTTGATGCTTTTGGTGGTCTCCTCTTGTGTTCCTGTTTGAGGACAGAACAAGGATGCAAGGAAAATAGTCTTTCATTCCTTTTCAGCATTATTCAAGAATAAGACCCGCACAAACCCATGGTGACTGTGAGTTGCACCATGACCCATACACTCGAACTTTTGTTCCATCCAAATGGATGTACCATCCAAATCACATTTCAGCTCCCAAAATAAGAGTTAGTAGGAGTTCAGGGGAAACGGGCCCAATGCTGCTGGGAAAACATGATGATTTTTAGGCATGGTCATTTGGGTGATGACCTTGAAGCAGAAGGTATGGAATGCGACAGCCAGAAAAATTACTCTACTGTTAGGGATAACATTTGTGGCTGGCAGTTGCATTTCCTCCTCCTGATTAGAAATAGTCCTCTCCAGGAACGGTTCCTGAGGGATTACTGAGCATATCTCAGCATTTTGTAACCATCAGTGGAAATTCTGTTTCCCACAATCAGTATGGAGAAAGTAGGCTGTGACAGGGGAAAGGTCAAGAGAAAGCAGTTGTTTCAAAATAATTACTTTCCAAAAGTGGGTAAATAATGTTTATTTATTTGGTAGAAAGAGTGTGCTGTGGAAAAGGGCACAAGTTTCTCCACTGCTTCCCATCAAGAGATTTCTACATAATATCAGGTTCAAGCACAAGTGAGACACCTCATATAATTCTGTAATTTTAAACATCCACTTCTGGACTACTGGTGCAAAGCACTCTTTATAGTCAATGGAAAGAAATAGCCTCCATAAGTGAGAAAACTGTATTCCTGTCTTAGCATCAGATCAATCACCTTCAGCATGAGCTTGTTTCTCCTGCTGAGAACTGGGTCTGGGCTCCTAGTTCTTGTAGATGTCTAACTAAATGCAAATGAACCCAGGCCAGCTGTCTGTGTGCAGCATGCCTCACCCTCAGATGTGCAATCCATACATTTTATTCATAATTTACAGAAGACTGCATGAGAAGTATAAAGAGATAAGGAAGAAAGAAACTGCAATGGAGAAAACCAGGAAAAGGTCAGGCAAATACAGAAACAGAACCATAAGGTGAGGAAAATAGCAATACTGGAAGCTGGA
The DNA here is from genome assembly GCA_013400175.1 of Phainopepla nitens. Taxonomy (NCBI): domain Eukaryota; kingdom Metazoa; phylum Chordata; class Aves; order Passeriformes; family Bombycillidae; genus Phainopepla; species Phainopepla nitens. The sequence goes on along the minus strand of VXBQ01007007.1, from coordinate 467,553 downwards.
TGTGAATGCAGAAGGAATTCAGGATAAATGGCCAGCCACAAGTAAATCCTACACAGGTTTCCAATTGCTGACACATAGCATTCCTAGAGAGACAGAGAAAACTGTGAATCCTGTAAAAGTTAGTTCTTTTGCATAAATGTTACATCCCAGTTAAGGAGTCTTTAATTCCTTCCCTAATGTGTCAAGTACTTTACCTACATTTTCCATCTCTGTCCCAGTATTTCTAGCTGAAATTTGTCTTGACAACTTTGCATTCAGGATCACAAAGTTTCTCTGTTGTCCACTTGCTTGATTTTTAAACATGTCTATGTTTTCACACACTTTAGTAAAACTCCCCTTTGGGTGTATTTTGTTCTCGAAATCCCATCATTTCTTGGCAATGCTTCTGTAATAGCTTTGCCACTGAGATGCTCACCGGTATCATTTCATTGTCTGCTTGCATTCTGCTCTCTACCTGTGTCTACCTACCTGTGTCTCTCTATTCTGTGTCTAACTGCTGTCTTTGTTATGTACTTAGGACATGTGCTCTTTGTTCTGTTTGCACAGCATCCCGCAAAATGGCATCCTAGTGACTGGGCTCTGGTGCCCTCTGATAGTAGAGGCGATAAACACCGGTGTCCTGTCTGAGGTTGCTATGATGCATGAGAACCACGCTGTACTTCCAAGCTTTCAAGCGCAAAAGTAGCACCCTGAACTGGGGTACAAGGTAGAACCACTCTCTCCTGGTTTTGTAATGGTACCCATGGTGTTCTCCCTTGGCCTCAGGCCAACGAGATGCTTTAGACCAAGACTTCTAAGCAGAAGTTCGTATTCAGTTTATTCCCGTTTGTTTCTTACTGAAAACCACGGCCCGGAGCAATTTCTGCGGGAAGAAGCACAAGGCTATCTAGGCGCTACTGCGAGCAACCCCGGGCGATAGCAGAAGGGCGGCTTTAAGGCAGGAGCGGCGCAGGCCGGCTGCAGTCACTCGCACTGCCGCTCTGCCCGTTCAGCCCAGCGGCGCGTCCCGCCTCCCCGCCGGGGCCGCCCCCCGCCGCCGGTACCGCCC